>CM062817.1:1500622564-1500890497 GCA_031772625.1 Pinus tabuliformis | reverse complement strand
TAAAGCAAAATACTTAATCTACTTCTACAATCAAACTTGCAGAAGCTTAATCGATTTTGAGCAAGATCAAATAGAACACATTATAACAGAGAAGAAGAATCAATCGCACATGAAACATAGAAGAATACTCTGGGGAAAGCCTTAGCTAAAAACCCCTACTATTTGTATTATCATACAAGGTGGAAATACATCAAGATTACAAAAAGCCTTAGCTCTCACAGCTAACCAGCTCTCAGTACAACCCTCCTAGATGCTCATAGGCAAACAAGGCTTCTCACAAACCTTCTCCTCTACCCTCCAAGCTCCTATTTCCTTGCACAGTTTCTCCTGGGTGATCCTACTGTTACCAAGTGTAACATTGATCTCACACCCTGTAAAACTGTGCAATCCTCAAGGAACCTTATTCCTTCTGCATGGATGAGTTTCCTTTATAAGAAAATTCATGCAACTAATAGTAACCTGTCCCTGTCTTTAATCTCAACTGGGTCTTTCTCTAAACTGACATGCATGAGTTATTTATGAGAGAATCTTCAGTTATCTAGAGTACACTAGTTTCATGCATGCACGCATTAACTAACTGAACTCACAATTAGTTCCTAAAACTGTTTGGAACTAATTTAACTGGACTTAACTTAGTTAACGGAGCTAACTAATTACAACTCAAATACAACTCATCCTTATACCTTAATTACGGATAACTTCCTCAATCAAAGGGATAACTTCCTCAATCAAAGGGATAACTATTGTATGACTTCACAAAGACTTCATGTCTGAATTTCTCCAACTAGTGAACTCAAGATGAATTAATTAATTATTTTTCAAGCAACTGGTGAGACTAAATTTGAATTTTAATTCACAATTTTAATTCAAGGACAAATTAAAATTTGAATATACTGAATGATATTTTTAGCATTTCTTGTTGCTATTCTCAACACTCCCTCTCAACAAGAAAGGAATTCAACTCGATCTCGATCCTAAACCTTTGGAATGTTCTGCATGCAACACTTCTCCCTAGTGTTGTTGTTCCAGCAACTCCAGAAACAAAAAATATCCAACCTAAATCAGTATGATGCATATGTCATCAAAGTCTCTGACTGCTATTGCCTCTGTCGATTGAAAACTCTGTGATTCTACTGACTCTACCTTTCTGCATTGTTATCAATCATTCTCTGTGCTCTTTAGTATTTGACTGCTCTAGCCTTTATCACTTTGATCTCTGACTGCATCAATCCCACTGATTCCTCCCGCTACATCTGTGCTGCTGCTTGTCCTTTCTCCCAGCACTGCATCCGCATTGCACCTCCTCTCATCATGTTGCATCGTGCTGCCTACTGTTGCACTGCAACTCAGTTACTGAGAAGTAAGTAACTAATCTCCCAACTGACCTCCTTGTTGGGCTAGAAACAACCTCTTATGTTGAAGCTCCCTCTACCGCTCCATCCGCATCCGTCTTTACCCACTCAGCCAGTCCTGCTACTCCTCGTCGGGGCTCCCGTAGCAAGGTCTAATCAAAGAGGCTGGGTACCTCAAGGATCCTGCCCCTATTTCAACCTTCTTGGGATTATCACTTCACATTGCCCCACCTCACACCTGGAGGTATGGCTGCATGTGATCCTTCTGCCCACTTGAATCGAAATTTCCCCCTACTGGAGGTCTCTGCAAGAGTGGATGCCTCCACTTGATCTCCTCTCGGCTTCTCGAGTTATGGCTGCTCCACAACCTCCTGAAGTTGCTTCACCAATTGTGGCTCCTCCACAATTGTCTGAGACTTCTTTTGGCACATGTTGAGAGGTAATGTACTCTCCCTCTCAACCACCAAGTCTCCAACATTTTCCTTGCTCCTCAAGGATTTGCATGTATCTTGAACCTCAAGAGCATATAGGTTCTTGACTCATGAACTGATCTGCTTCACCTGTCTCGTGGTGATGTGTTTAAAGAAAACCTTTCCCTTACTGAAGACAACATCGTAGCCTTTTTCCTCCATCATCGTAATCAATACCAAGTTCTTCTTCAATCTAGGCACATACTTCACATCAGTCAAGGTGAGAGGAGCTCCATGCTCCCTCTGAAACACAACCGTACCTTCACCTGAAACATGGTACTTTCCATCGTCGCCCATCTCGATGCGCATCTGGAGGTCCTTCTCCTCCAAGGTACTGAATAAAATCTTATCGTCCCATGTGGAATGAGGCTCCATTGCCAAGAAACCAACCACAACCCATGATCGATGAAACCATGCATGCAATGAAGGTAAAATACAATTCAAACTGAGAGGCTAGGGCCTCACCTTCAGATCCTTCCAAGGATCCCTTCTTGGATTTCTTCAATGGAAAATTAGTTGCATAATGGCCCACCTCAAGAAAACTAAAGCATCTCACTCTAGATTTGTTAATCTTCTTCCCACCATGGGAAGAAATCGGTTTGGAATGAGAATCCTTCTCCTTCCCTTTCCTTTCCTTACTCGCTAAGGCCGGATTTTCTTCATCATCAGATGAAGAACCATCTCTGGTGCTCCTCCTGCATCAGATCCGAGCACAGTCATTCCCAATCTAGAAGTTTCTCTCTTCCATTCACTGAGTCTTGGTAGCTATGCCAGCTCTTAGGAAGATCGAGGAGAGCAAGACTCACCATGTCATCATCGACTGTCATGATTTCCGCACTTCCAAGCTCATCTCTGCAGGTGGTGAGCTAGTTCAGATATGTAGAGATCGTGTCACCATTTTCACACTTCATTTTCCAAAGCTTATCCTTCAGCGCCAGCTTCCTCTGGCGCTACTGTTCTGATATAGATCCTTCAATGTCTTCCACAATGAAAACAGAGTCTCCTTCCCATGGAGACTCGAGACAATATGGTCTCAAACTCCCTCCAGAAGAATCCTCCTCATTAACCACACATTTCTTCCATTGCGCCAATTCTTGGGCATAAGCTGCTGCTGGCTTGGGGACTTCTTGATCAATGAAGTCCTTCAAACCATTTTCCTCTAATACCGCTTCCATGCGATCCTTCCAGGCTATGTAATTTGAGCTGTCATCCAGGGCATACTCGAATCTCAAGCCATTGAATGCCATTGGTGAACTTTGATATGTGATAAGAAATCGATTCTGTACCTATAATCAAGAACTTCAAACTTCGAACTTCTCCCTTCTTTTTATACTGTTCTCTGCTTTGATCGCCTTTGCTCTGATAAACTTGTCTCTGATACCATGTAGAAATTTCTCTATAGATCAGCTGGCTTTGATACCATGTAGAAATTCTCACTGTAGATTAATCTGATTATGCAATGTACTAAAGAAAACTACTTAATCTACTTCTACAATCAAACTTGCGGAAGATTAATCGATTTTGAGCAAGATCAAACAGAACACATATAACAAAGAAGAAGAATCAATCACAAATGAAACACAGAAGAATACTCGAGGGAAAACCTCAGCTAAAAACCCCTACTATCTATATTATCATACAAGGAGGAAATACATCAAGATAACACAAAGCCTTAGCTCTCATAGCTAACCAGATCTCAGTACAATCCTCTTGGATGCTCATAGGCAAACAAGGCTTCTCACAAACTTTCTCCTCTGCCCTCCAAGCTCCTATTTCCTTGCGCAATTTCTCCTGGGAGATCCTACTGTTACCAAGTGTAACACTGATCTCACACCCTGTAAAACTGTGCAATCCTCAAGGAACCTTATTCCTTCTGCATGGATGAGTTTCCTTTATAAGAAAACTCATGCAACTGATAGTAACTTGTCTCTACCTTTAATCTCAATTGGGTCTTTCTCTAAACTGACATGCATGAGTTATTTATGAGAGAATCTTCAGTTATCTGGAGTACACTAGTTTCACGTATGCATGCATTAACTAACTGAACTCACAATTAGTTCCTCAAACTGTTTGGAACTAATTTAACTAAACTTAACTCAGTTAACTGAGCTAACTAATTACAACTCAAATACAACTCATCCTTATCTCCTTAATTAAGGGATAACTTCCTCAATCAAAGGGATAACTGTTGTATGACTTCACAAAGACTTCATGTCCGAATTTCTCCAATTAATTAACTCAAGATGAATTAATTAATTATTTTTCAAGTAGCTGGTGAGACTTGTTTGGTCAATTTAGTGTGTCTTAAAATGCTATTTAAAATGTCAATCCGAGAGTTGTAAACTGCTGAAGTGAAGTGCACTGTATATGCAAGATAACCGATTTCTTAGTTCTTTGTCGTTTTTGAGTTTTTGGTTTGTTTTTGGGTTTATCTTCTGTTGATTCCCTAATGTGAGATGGCAGAATTGAAAGTCAAGTATGGATGGTAATGGTGATTTCTACAATGATTTTCCAAACTTTAAAGTTCTCAAAAAGGTTTCAAACTTGCCGTGATGAAATCAATTCTCAAAAGAAAATAAAAATGTACCAAAACAGTGAACTAGTGACAATTAAGCCCAATATCCTTACTGCTGTATAAAAAGAAAATAAAAACTGAACTCAAAGCAATTCAAAGACTGTAAGCAAAGAAAACTAAATCACACTACTTCAACTCATATTCTGACCCCTCACCTTTCGACTCGCTCTGGCTATAGGAGGTAATCATAAACAAATTGAGTAATCTGATATCTAAATTGCAGGAAATGAAATTGCATAAAATGAAACTAAGATTAAACTACTCATTCATACTTCAATCCCTGAAAATGACATAAGTAATTTAATCACTAACTTGCAAGAAAGTAAACTAAATCATACTACATCAAGTAATATTATGATTCCTCACTATTTGAGTCGCTTGGCTATAGGAAGGTAATCATAAACAAATGAGTAATATGATATCTAAATTGCATAAAAGTAAATAAGCAAAGCAAAACTGAAAGAAGTGACAATGCTGGAATTAAAACTCAGAAAATAAATCAACAGAAAGGACAAGATGATCTCATGTCATTAGTCATTAAAACTATGTAAATTGCCCGGGCTGCCTACAAGAACCTGAAAGAAAAATGCTGATCAGCTAACAATCATGAGAAATCATAAAAGGAAATATGGACAACAGTTAACATGAATAATATACAAGTAAATGGTTATGAAAGAAGTGACATAATGAAAGAAAGTGAGAAACTATACAGTAGATACAGAGCCTTGGTGTACAGGGGCCCTCTGCAACCTCGACCAATCAATACTCAGTCACGAATTGAACTTAAGAATGCTGCCTTCTCATATATTAAAGTGCAGTCAAAACATAAAGATAGAGCACGGCACAGTGGGCTCGTAAACACAGTCAAGATTACATGTAAAAAGCTAACTATCAAGCGTATGATAACGCGTTATTTATAACTGAAGATGCTATAACTGATTCCTAAATTCTACGCTGCCAAACGGACACGTAAATCTCCACGTCTTGAGATCTAGCAGTATGGTAGCTGTGACAAATAAATCTATGGAGTGGTGGCTGTTCGATTTGGTTCACTGATTGATCCACAGGTGTTAGCACACCTCCAGAGATTGAGGAACTTTCCACACAAAACTTCACGTGGGAAAAACAGAGCCGTGCCACCGCAAAACTCTTGGTTTGACCACTCCTTTGACCGTCCTTGACCATGGCTATTTGTGAGTGATTCGGCTGAACCAAGGGGACACGCTCCATGTACATGTCATTTGCAGCTTGCCCATGTGGCGGATTCTCCAGTGGACACCTGTAACATAGTCTTCAACAAAATGGCTACGGAAACTTGAGCTGGCTGCGGAAAGTGACAAGTTTCCGCAGCTGATTGAACAAAAATCTAAATCAAACAGCAGTCACAAACATAGTTAGGAAACCATTTTATAAGCTCTTTTTAAACTAATATGCAATGATTTGACAGCTTGGTGGGTCAAGTAAATGGAAAAGAAGGCTGAAAAGGTGTATAGGGAAGATGCAAGTTTGGGACTCAACATACCCCCACTGTGAAGGTGTTGCATGTCCTCATGCAACCAAAATTTTAGTCATTCCCCTTTAATCCATATGTTCTGAAGCCTCTGCTAGGACATCTAGTTCTCTTTTCTTCTTTCTTGGTGCTACCACCATCCTGGGTTTCCTTATCAGACATTTGAATTTGAGATTGATAAATTCTCTGCTCAACTTTCTGCACTTTTTCTTTAGTTTCTTGTTCTTCTTTTGCCATAGTCCCAAATGAAGCATAGTATTATCATGAATAATTTTATCCACTTTGCTCTGCTCCTTAAGTGCTTCATTTTCCTGCTTAATATGCCTGTTTAGAACCTCTAATTCAAACACTTCTTGCTTTAAGGATTGGACTTGTGCATCTTGTGTCATGTGGGGCAGAGTGGTACTCGGGCCTGCAGCTGTCTTTTCTAAAGATTCAAGGTAGTCATACACTTCCTGTTGACTTGGATCTATTTCGGGTGTTTTTCTTGGACTGACTTCAAAGTCTTGTGGAGGAGGAGGACTGCTTTCTAACTCTGGCCGAGAAGGGCTTTCATCAACATGTGGAGGACTAGTTTCAATACTTGGCTGAGGACGAGGTGGACTACGGCTAGCTGGAGGTTTCTCGGGTGTTTCCCCACCCAAGTCAATGAAGTGGGGCCGTTTTACTTGTGTTTTACTCCCCCTTCCTCTAAGCCTGTTGCTTCTTCTTAAATACGGTGGACTAGTACTCCCTTCTTCTATGCTTTGTTTTCCTTTCTCCTTCTTCTTTGTTGTAGCAGCCTGTTTTTGAAGATGCACTAGTCTCTCAGACAATGGTTGATAGTCTTCCTCCATAGATGGCTCAGGTGATTGGTAGACTTCTTCTATGTTTCTTTTGCCTTTCAATTTTCTCTGTTTCTTGTCCTAAGTTCTGTTCTCCTTTTCTTTTTGACCAACTTCTTGAGTTTTGGTAATAGAAGAGTCTTGGACTATGGCACTCTTTTCTTTTCTCCTACTCCTTCTCGGTGTCTTTGGTGTACTACTTTCAGGTGCCTCAGATGGCTCTTGAAAGTAATTTCTTATTAAGAATTGTTCCCAGGTATCTTTGTTTTTCTTCAGTTGGTCTTCAATGAGAATCTTTACAAGTCCATGATGATATAGATGAGGTTCTATATTTCCTATGTGCTTTTGGACTGTGGTACTCATCTTTTTCAAACTCAGCAGTAAGAAATAAGGCAAATTAAGAGTTTGACTCTCTAAGAAGTTCATCAACAACCTAGCATGGTACATGTACATTGAACCAAAGCATCCTTCGCAAGTGATAAACTTTTGGATAATTAACAGTAGGCTGGCCCATTCTTCTTTCAATGCATGAACAAGAATTCCTTTTGTAAACACAGTAACGTCCATACCTGGGTTTCGTAGCATAATTCTCCATGCCTGTTCGTCCACACTTTTGTTTTTAAACCATCGCTCACCTTCTTGGGGCAAGTCTGTGGCAGCTGCTACTGTTGCTTCAGTGACCGTGAGCTTTAAGTCTCCAATTTCCACCATCTGGCCGTCGAAAGACCGTGCAAAAGCTTTCGTTACCTCCTTGTTATGGCCCTTAAATTTCTGGATGAAGCATAACCATTTTGCTTTCTTCAACAAATCTTTTGCTTGAGGGTAACCTTCTAAATATTTAGGTCCTTCTGGTTCTTCCCTTAGTAATCGTCCCATCCTTTCCTCTGTTTTGAAATTCAACTGAAAATTCAACTGCGTGTGAGGGTTTAGCAGAGGTAAGGAGGTTCGGTTGCAAGGTTTATGGCAAGAACACAGTGGATGCAATTGGAGGATAACAGGTAACGGGAATGTTCCGGAATTGCAAGCGGAAACAGAGGATGAGCAGCCGAGGTGAGTTCACAAAATGAAGTGCAGACGTATGTGAAGAAGATGGTCTTAACAGAATGGTAAGGAAATGGACAGGAGTTGGGTTTTGAATTGAACGGCTGCGTACGAATTGTTACACGTTTAATGAATGGCTGAGGAAAATGCGGTGGAGAGGAGCCATAGTGAAATAGGTCACATCTCATGATTACAAGTGGTGTATGAAAGTGCAATCGACTATGAGTTTAAACCCGAAAATCAATCATAAGACTGTTAAGGAATAAATGCATGGTGTGCGGAATAATGTCGTGGGATGGTAATGGGTAATGGAGCTATCGTGATAATCATTGCACATAGTAGAGCTTTTATGGTTTGACAACTATGCAAAATTGTGCCTTCAATTGCTATTTGAAAGAAATTTTTGCTCATACCTTTGGGAACCTTGTCATTTGTTGTCCATTAGATTTTAACCAACTGCTCTTTATTAATGTCTGGAGATGATCCATATCTTCATAGCATATGCTCAATCACACCTGCATTTTCATGATTATTGCACTAACATTTTGACTGTAAATTTGAAAAACAGAGTGGTGGCTGCGGAAACTACTTCTGGCTGCGGAAACTGCTTCTGGCTGCGGAAACTGTTTCCAGCTACGGAAACTGACACAACACCCACTTGGCTGAACAAAGATAGTTAGATAATAACTAACTGAGTGAAAATGGTCCTGAAAGAGACATTTATTGATGAAATGGAGTGAGATGAAGCGGAGTGAAGTGAAATGAAAATGAGATGGAGATGGAGTGGGATGGCAAATGAAGTGGAGTGAAGGTGGAAAAAGAAGGAGAGAAGAATTTTTTTTGGAAAATATAGAGTGTCAGGTGTCCCTGATTTTCACTCTATATTTTCTGTATAAGACCGCCAATTAGTGATTGGTTTTCAGGCTTATACAAATTTTATTTTATTTTATTATTATTATTATTTTTTAACTGAAAGAAACAAAGGCTAGGCTGGCGGGGAAGAAGGATTCTTCTTCACCAACCTTATTGCAGAATTCTCTTGAAACATTTTGACAAATTCCTCTTTTGAGAGTGGCTTATGATAAATTTTCAATCGGTGGCCATTCACAATAAGAGGAGTTTGAAATTCATCAATGGTCTTGATTCTTACCGCTCCATTGCTAAAGACTTTGTCAACCTCATATGGCCCAATCCAATGGGTCTGAAATTTACCTTTGAAGTCTTTAAACTTGGAATCAAATAGTAGTGCCCAATCTCCCTCTTGAAACTTTTTCTCTTTGATGTATCTGTCCTGCCACTTAGCTCTTTGATGTTGAACTAGATCGGTTCTTAAAATTGCTTCTTGTCTGATCTCATCTAGCTCATTCAGCTGCTCCATTCTGTGCTTTTGGGCTTCTGATAGATTCATCCCCAACTGAACTGCCATCTTGAAAGTCTTGACTTGAAACTCAACGGGGAGTAGGACTTCTTTCCCATAAACGAGTTCATAGGGAGAATGTCCTGTTGTATTCCTCCATGTAGTTCTGTAGGCCCACAAGGCTTCAGGAAGCCTTTCTGCCCAATATCTTCTATGTAGATGAACAATTTTGGTGATGATGTTCTCAATAACTTTGTTTGTAGACTCCACTTGGCCATTTGCTTGCGGATGGTAAGGAGTAGATTTCCTGTGCTTGATTTTGTATTCTTCCATCAGCTTCTCCATTAAGTTAGATGTAAATTGACTTCCCTAATCTGTCACAATTTCTCTTGGGACACCAAAACGAGTAAAAATATCCTCATAAAGAAAATTAACAACTGAATTTTCAGTAGCAGAAAGTAATGCTTTGGCTTCTACCCATTTAGTGACATAATCAGTGCATACCAATATATACTTCTTCTGTTTAGATGGTGGATTAATGGGTCCAATGAAATCTAAAGCCCATTTTTCAAAGGGTTCGATGAGTACCTGTGGTTGTAATGGCATTTCATTTGAAAGAGTTGGTTTCCCTACTCTTTGGCAGCTGTCACACCTTCTGACATATTGTTTCGTATCTTTGAAGAGGGAAGGCCAATAATATCCTAAAGAAAGGATTTTATAGGCCGTTCTTTTGTCAGCAAAGTGTCCACCGCATGGTTCATCATGACATGCCTTGAGGATGTCAGGCATTTCATCTTCCCGAACACATCTTCTGATCACACAATCTAGCCCTGTTTTAAACAATTCATTAGAAATCCATGAATAATTTGAACTCTCCTGAATAATTCTTCTTTTTTCACTAGGAAATAAATGTGGAGGTAACTTCCCTGTAACCAAATAGTTAGAAATATCTGCATACCAAGGAGTCTTAGTAGTTACTGCAAATAAATATTCATCTGGAAACTTATCCTCTACAGGAGAATCTTCATTAGTATTTTGGATCCTAGACAAGAAATCAGCTACTGTATTTTATTTCCCTGGTCTATCCAATACAGTAATATTGAATTCTTGTAAAAGTAAGAGCCATCTTGTAACTCTGCCATTAGTAACAGGGTTGTTCATTAGATATCTAATTGCAGAATGATCAGTAAGGACAAAAGTTTCATAGCCTGTTATATAATGTCTAAACTTATTGATTGCATGAACAACAACTAAGAACTCTTTTTCAGTCACAGTATAGTTCAACTCAGTGGGAGTCAAATTTTTACTGGTGTAGTAAATGGCATAAGGAACTAAATCCTTTTGACCCAACACAGCTCCTAGAGCTGTATCTGAAGCATCTGTAGAAATGTGGAAAGGAAGTTTCCAATTTGGCCCTCTGAAAATAGGTGCTTCAGATATTCTTGTATTCAAAGTTTCAAATGCAGATTGACAATCAGGATCCCGTTTGAATTCACAATATTTTGTAAGTAATTTAAAGAGTGGAGATGCTATTTTGGTGAAGTTTTCGATAAATCTTCTATAGTATCCAGTAAATCCCAGAAAACTTCTAACATCTTTTTGACAATTTGGAATAGGCAACTTGGATATGACTTCAACTTTTGATCTATCAACTTTAATCCCAACCCCTGAAATATGATGTCCCAAAACAATACCTTCAGTAAACATCATAAAGTATTTTGCATGACTCAATGAAAGGTTTGTTTCTTTACACCTTATAAGGGCTTTTTCCAAATTCTCTAATGCCTGTTCAAATGAATCACCATAAACTGTAAAATCATCCATATAAACCTCTACACAATCATGGATTAGATCAGAAAATATTCCTAGTACTGCCCTTTGAAATGTTGCGGGTGCATTACATAATCCAAAAGGAAGTACTCGGTAAGCAAAAATTCCCCATGGACAGGTAAATGTGGTCTTATCTTGATCTTCAGGTGCTACCTGAATCTGATTATAGCCACTAAAACCATCCAAAAATGAAAAGTACTTTTTTCTTGCTAAAGTATCTAATACCTGATCGATAAAGGGTAAAGGAAAGTGATCCTTCAAAGTTGCTTTGTTCAATTCCCTGTAATCAATGCATACCCTCCATTTACCATTCTTTTTAGGTACTATAACCAAAGGAGAAACCCATCGGCTATCTGAAATTGGATAAATGAAGTTTACATTGAGTAGTTTTTGGAGCTCTTCTTTCACTATCTCCCTAAGGTTTGGCTTCATCCTTCTCTGAGGTTGTCTGATTGGTCTACTGTTTTCCTCAATGTAGATGTGATGAATGCAAGTCTTAGGGTTAATACGTTTCATATCGGTACACTCCCATGCAAATGCAGTAGAATGTTTTTGCAAGATTTTGGTTAGCTCTCCTTGTTGTGATTTTTCCAAGTTTTTGTTGATATTCAATGTTTTACCTGGAAAGATCTCGATGGCGGAACTACCAAATTCTTCCATAGAGTAAAGAGACATTTGTCTAGATGATAGATACTTAATGTCAGAATCTAACTGAAATTGTGTGTGGTCATATTCTGAAGATGTTTCAAAGTTTTCTAATGTGTTCAGAATTTGACTATCTTCATTGATTTCAGAAATGGTAAAGACAGGTTGTATAGTATCCTCATCATCAACCCACTCATTATCTCCTGTTTCTGTAATTGCTTTTGCTGGAGGATACCGATTGAATTTCTTTGTCAAATTACCATCAGAAATATATATATCCCCAGATCTACAACTGATAAAAGCATCAGCTGTGGCTAGCCAAGGTCTTCCTAAGATGAGAGGGTGTCCTCCTAGATTACTCTTGGGAGTTAACATCATGAAATCTACTGGATATTCCCAAGAATCTAGGGAGACCGAAATGTCTTCTAATACACCATCTGGTTTGATAATTGATCGATCTGAAAGTTGCAGTAAAGTAGGTGTAAAAAGAAGATTAGGAAGTTTTACCTGTTCCATAGTCTGTCTACTCATAATGTTGATAGCAACCCCTAAATCAATCAAAGTATTTGGAATTTCTACCCCATTGATATGTGTTTTGACAATCGGACTACCCGGATCTACATACTTCTGCATAGTAATTTTTCCCATCATGATACCTGCAATTTTTCCTACCAGGTGGATTCTTCTAGTATCTCTTGGTTTCCTTCCTGGTCTTTTAAGACTCAACTCCTTTATTGTTTTTTCTAGAATAGGAATCTCTCTAATGGCTTGTAACAAGGGAATCTTGATACAGACATTCTTTAATTCATCTAGAAAATCATAGTCAGGCAACAAGATTTGTTTTTCCACCCCTTTGTCAATTTGTAATCTTTCAGGAAAAGGAGGTGTAGATGAAGATGCAGGTTGCTCAACTATAGGAGTTGTGGGGGTTGACTCTTTTTCTTTTTCTTTTTGAGTGCTTGGGTTTTGAAGAGATGCTTCAGAACCTTTATTGGCTTCAAAAGAATCTTCCTCAGAAATGCTTTGATTTTTAGCATCTATAGAAGGCTTGTCTAAAACTCTACCAGATCTGAGTTGTACATCATTAAGAGGAACAATCATATAGGTAGGAAATTATTGTCCTTCTACCATGTAAGCATTTTGAGGGGTTTTATTGTTAGGGTTCGGCAATGGCTGGGAAGGTAGTTGATTTGTCTTTTGTTGGAATGGAAGCAATAGTTGAGAATTTGGATTCTGTTGAGAAGGTTGTTGTTGTTGTGGAAATGGAAATGATAGTTGTGGATTTTGATTTGGAAGTTGTGGAGCTTGTTGAATTTGAAAAGATGGAGGATATTGATAAAATTGAGCAAATCTCCCATAAGGATTTTGCATACCTTGTACCCATGATTGAAAAGGATTTTGAGTTTGGGACCAAGGTTGTTGCCAAGGATTCCAATTTGGTGGGGGTTGGAAGTTCATAGAGGTGTTAAACCCTTGATTTTGTTGCCCCTGCCAAGGTCTCCTTGCAACAAAACAGAGAGACTCAATTGAATTTGGATCTTCTTGAAAGACAGCTTTGAGCCCAGGAATTGAAGGACAATCCTTGGTCTCGTGATTTTCTGAACAAATCACACATGTTTCTACAACTTTTTCATCCAAGGGACATTCCCTTAGAGCATGTTTCTTCCTACATTTTGGACAAAAGATGGCCAAAGCTTCAGCTTCTGCTTTCTGCTTGTTTTGTATCTTAAGGGTGTCTAGTTGCTCACTAAGACTCCCTAAAATATCAGTTTTGAATTCATCAAGCATGTTTCCAATCTCAGCCCTACTTACTGATCCAGTTGCAGATTTGTTTGCTCTAATGAGAGAAGGATCTCTAGGCCCTTTTCCAGTTTTAGATTTTCCCCTTGAGAGATGGACACATAGCTCTGCTATATCATGGAGTGGAAGTTGAGATATATCTCCTTTTCCCATCATGTTCAAAATATCTATCCATTCATCTCTAATGGCTTTTAATAGAAGGGATTTCAAGGTTTCCTCATCTAAATTATTCATTTTTTCTCTTTTCAGGTTGTATTGAAATCTTTTAAGTAAATCCTCCAAGTTTTCATCTTCTCTTTGCACCATTTTGAATACCTCATCCTTGTGATTGGTGGGCATACAATAGTCCAGGTATCTATCCAAAAATGTTTGTTTCATATCATTCCAAGTCCTAATGGATTGAGTGACTAATCCCATGAACCATTTCAAAGCAGATCCTTTCAATGTTGAAGGAAACAATTTGAGTTTTTGAGAGTCTTCCAGATAATCATAAGTTCGACATACGACTTCAAACTCAAATAGAAATGTTTCAGGATCCACATTTCGTAACCCATGAAAGTTTGGGAGGACATATGGTGAGATGTTTTTCATTGTTGCTCGAGAATCCTCATCAACTATAGGAAATCCGAATGAGTTATCTCCATCCCTATTTCCCCCGTTGTTACCTCTACCTCCTCCATTGTTTCCTCCTCCTCCTCTACCTCTACCTCTACCAAATCCGTTTACTACTTCCTCTGTCATATAGTTTCCTCAGAGACTTCAGAGTCCTCTGGTTCCTCTACTAATGGCGTGCGAGGAGAAATTTCTCCCTCTTCTTTTTCAAGTGATTCTACTTCCTCAATTACAATGTGTTTTCCGGTAGAAGTAGAGAAAGGGTCTCTTCCTAACTCAGATTCGGTGGATAGTGTGGGAGAGTCTCCTAATTCAACTACTGCCTTTTGAATTCCAGGAATCCTAAGGCTAGGAGTGTGAGTTGGAGATGATGGAGGTGTTTCTTGTCTATTCCTTGAAGTAGTTGGAGTTGTAAAAATCGAACTCTTGGCCCTAGCTAAAAACCTTCCCCTAGAATCTCTTGCTCTATGCATGTCATTTTTTATTTTTCTTCAAGTCAGGCTAATAATTCTCTTTTTGATCTTTCAGGTCACTCTAGGTGCAAGAAGAGAGCATACTCAAGAAATTATTAAACCAATAACTCTCTTTTCTGATCCTCCAGATCACTCTAGGTGCAAGAGGAGAGCATACTTTGAAAAGTTATCAATTTTTACCTTCCTTGAAATTTTCTTGTTTTTTTTTAAGAAATTGGCTACCTAGTTTCACTTCCCCGGCAACGGCGCCAAAATGTTTGGTCAATTTAGTATGTCCTAAATTTCTATTTAAAATGTCAATCCGAGAGTCGTAAACTGCTGAAGTGAAGTGCACTGTATATGAAAGATAACCGATTTCTTAGTTCTTTATCGTTTTTGAGTTTTTGGTTTGTTTTTGGGTTTATCTTCTGTTGATTCCCTAATGTGAGATGGCAGAATTGAAAGTCAAGTATGGATGGTAATGGTGATTTCTACAATGATTTTCCAAACTTTAAAGTTCTCAAAAAGGTTTCAAACTTGCTGTGATGAAATCAATTCTCAAAAGAAAATAAAAATGTACCAAAACAGTGAACTAGTGACAATGAAGCCCAATATCCTTATTGCCGTATAAAAAGAAAATAAAAACTGAACTCAAAGCAATTCAAAGACTGTAAGCAAAGCAAACTAAATCACACTACTTCAACTCATATTCTGACCCCTCACCTTTCGACTCGCTCTGGCTATAGGAGGTAATCATAAACAAATTGAGTAATCTGATATCTAAATTGCAGGAAATGAAATTGCATAAAATGAAACTAAGATTAAACTACTCATTCATACTTCAATCCCTGAAAATGACATAAGTAATTTAATCACTAACTTGCAGGAAAGTAAACTAAATCATACTACATCAAGTAATATTATGATTCCTCACTATTTGAGTCGCTTGGCTATAGGAAGGTAATCATAAACAAATGAGTAAAATGATATCTAAATTACATAAAAGTAAATAAGCAAAGCAAAACTGAAAGAAATGACAATGCTGGAATTAAAACTCAGAAAATAAATCAGCAGAAAGGACAAGATGATCTCATGTCATTAGTCATTAAAACTATGTAAATTTCCTGGGCTACCTACAAGAACCTGAAAGAAAAACAATGATAAGCTAAAAATCATGAGAAAGCATAAAAGGAAATATGGACAACAGTTAACATGAATAATATACAAGTAAACGATTATGAAAGAAGTGACATAATGAAAGAAAGCGAGAAACTATACAGTAGATACAGAGCCTTGGTGTACAGGGGCCCTCTGCAACCTCGGCCAATCAATACTTAGTCACGAATTGAACTTAAGAACGATGTCTTCTCATATATTAAAGTGCAGTCAAAACATAAAGATAGAGCACGACACAGTGGGCTCGTAAACACAGTCAAGATTACATGTAAAAAGCTAACTATCAAGCGTATGATAACGTGTTATTTATAACTGAAGATGCTATAACTGATTCCTAAATTCTACGCTGCCAAACAAACATGTAAATCTCCACGTCCTGAGATCTAGCAGTATGGTAGCCGTGACAAATAAATCTATGGAGTGGTGGCTGTTCGATTTGGTTCACAGATTGATCCACAGGTGTTAGCACACCTCCGGAGATTGAGGAACTTGCCACGCAAAACTTCACGTGGGAAAAACAGAGCTGTGCCACCGCAAAACTCTTGGTTTGACCACTCCTTTGACCGTCCTTGACCATGGCTGTTTGTGAGTGATTCGGCTGAACCAAGGGGACACGCTCCATGTACATGTCATTTGCAGCTTGCCCATGTGGCCGGATTCTCCAGTGGACACCTGTAACATAGTCTTCAACAAAATGGCTACGGAAACTTGAGCTGGCTGCGGAAAGTGACAAGTTTCCGCAGCTGATTGAACAAAAATCTAAATCAAACAACAGTCACAAACATAGTTAGGAAACCATTTTATAAGCTCTTTTTAAACTAATATGCAATGATTTGATAGCTTGGTGGGTCAAGTAAATGGAAAAGAAGGCTGAAAAGGTGTATAGGGAAGATGCAAGTTTGGGACTCAACAAGACTAAATTCGAATTTTAATTCAAGGACAAATTAAAATTTGAATATACTGAATGCTATTTTTAGCATTTCTTGTTACTATTCTCAACACTCCCTCTCAACAAGAAAGGAATTCAACTCGATCCCGATCCTGAACCTTTGGAATGTTCTGCATGCAACACTTCTCCCTAGTGTTGTCGCTCCAGCAATTCCAGAAACAAAAAATATCCAACCTGAATTAGTATGATGCATCTGTCATCAAAGTCTCTGACTGCTATTGCCTTTGTCGACTGAAAACTCTGTGCTTCTGCTGACTCTACCTTTCTCCACTGCTGTCAATCCTTCTCTGTGCTCTTTAGTATCTGACTACTCTAGCCTTTATCACTTTGATCTCTGATTGCATCAATCCCACTGATTCCTCCCGCTACATCCGTGCTGCTTCTCGTCCTTTCTCCTAACACTGCATCCGCACTGTACCTCCTCTCATAATGTTGCATCGTGCTGCCCACTGCTGCACTGCAACTTAGTTACTGAGAAGTAAGTAACTGATTTCCCAACTGACCTCCCTGTTGGGCTAGAAACACCCTCTTATGCTAAAGTTCCCTCTACCGCTCCATCTGCATCCGTCTCTACCCACTCAGCCAGTCCTGCTACTCCTCGTCGGGGCTCCCGTAGCAAGGTATAATCAAAGAGGCTGGGTACCTCAAGGATCCTGCCCCTATTTCAGCTTTCTTGGGACTATCACTTCACATTGCCCCACCTCACACCTGGAGGTATGGCTGCATGTGATCCTTCTGCCCACTTGGCTCGAAATTTCCCCCTACTGGAGGTCTTTGCATGAGTGGATGCCTCCACTCGATCTCCTCTCAGCTTCTCCAGTTGTGGCTGCTCCACAACCTCCCGAAACTGCTTCACCAATTGTGGCTCCTCCACAATTTTCTGAGACTTCTTCTGGCACTGCATATTGAGAGGTAATGTACTCTCCCTCTCAACCACCAAGTCTCCAACATTTTCCTTGCTCCTCAAGGCTTTGCATGCATCTTGAACCTCAAGAGCATATGGGTTCTTGACTCGTGAACCGATCCGATTCACTTGTCTCGTGGTGATGTGTTTAAGGAAAACCTTTCCCTTACTAAAGACAACATCATAGCCTTTTTCCTCCATCATTGCGATCGATACCAAGTTCTTCTTTAGTCCAGGCACATACTTCACATCAGTCAAGGTGAGAGGAGCTCCATGCTCCCTCTAAAACACAACCGTACCTTCACCTGAAACATGGTACTTTCCATCATCGCCCATATTGATGTGCATCTGGAGGTCCTTCTCCTCCAAGGTATTGAATAAACTCTTATCGTCGATCATGTGGAATGAGGCTCCACTGTCAAGAAACCAACCACAACCCATCATCGATGAAACCATGCATGCGATGAGGGTAAAATCCAATTCGAACTGAGAGGCTAGGACCTCACCTTCAGATCCTTCCGAGGATCCCTTCTTGGATTTATTCAATGGACAATTAGTTGCATAATGGCCCACCTCAAGAAAATTAAAGCATCTCACTCTAGATTTGTCAATCTTCTTCCCACCATGGGAAGAACTCGATTTGGAATGAGAATCCTTCTCCTTCCCTTTCCTTTCCTTACTCGCTAAGGCCATATTTTTCCTTGGATGAAGAACCATCTCTGGTGCTCCTCCTGATCTCCTCCTGCATCAGATCCGACCACAGTCATTCCCAATCTAAAAGTTTCTCTCTTCCATTCACTGAGTCCTCGTAGCTATGCTAGCTCTTAGGAAGATTGAGGAGAGAAAGACTCACCATGTCATCATCGGTTGTCGTGATTTATACACTTCCAAGCTCATCTCTACAGGTGGTGAGCTTGTTCAGATATGTAGAGATCGTGTCACCCTTTTCACACTTCATTTTCCGAAGCTTGTCCTTCAACGCCAACTTCCTCTGGTCACTGCTGTTTTGATATAGATCCTTCAATGTCTTCCACATTGAAAACAAAGTCTCCTTCCCATGGAGACTTGAGACAATATTGTCTCTAACTCCCTCCAGAAGAATCCTCCTCGCTCTCACCGCACATTTCTTCCATTTCGCCAATTCTTGGGCATTAGCTGCTGCTGGCTTGGGGACTTCTTGATCAATGAAGTCCTTCAAACTGTTTTCCTCTAATACCACTTCCATGCGATCCTTCTAGGCTATGTAATTCGAGTTGCCGTCTAGGGCATACTCGAGTCTCAAGCCATTGAATGCCATTGGTGAACTTTGATATGTGATAAGAAATCGATTCTGTACCTATAATCAAGAACTTCAAGCTTTGAACTTCTCCCTTATTTGTATACTGTTCTCCGCTTTGATCACCTTTACTTTGATAAACTTGGCTCAATACCATGTAGAAATTTCTCTTTAGATCAGCTAGCTCTGATACCATGTAGAAATTCTCACTATAGATTAATCTGATTATGCAATGTACTAAAGAAAAATACTTAATCTACTTCTACAATCAAACTTGTGGAAGCTTAATTGATTTTAAGCAAGATCAAATAGAACACATATAAGAGAGAAGAAGAATCACACATGAAACACAGAAGAATACTTTGGGGAAAGCCTCAGCTAAAAACCCCTACTATCTGTATTATCATACAAGGTGGAAATACATCAAGATTACACAAAGCCTTAGCTCTCACAACTAGCCAGCTCTCAGTACAATCCTCCTGGACGATCACAAGCAAACAAGGCCTCTCACAAACCTTCTCCTCTGCCCTCCAAGCTCCTATTTCCTTGCGCAGTTTCTCCTGGGTGATCCTACTGTTACCAAGTGTAACACTGATCTCACACCTTGTAAAACTATGCAATCCTCAAGGAACCTTATTCCTTCTACATGGATGAGTTTCCTTTATAAGAAAACTCATGCAACTAATAATAACCTGTCCCTGTCTTTAATCTCAACTGGGTCTTTCTCTAAACTGACATGCATGAGTTATTTATGAGAGAATCTTCAGTTATCTAGAGTACACTAATTTCATGCATGCATGCATTAACTAACTGGACTCACAATTAGTTCCTCAAACTGTTTGGAACTAATTTAGCTGGACTTAACTCAGTTAACTGAGCTAACTAATTACAACTCAAATACAACTCATCCTTATCTCCTTAATTAAGGTATAACTTCCTCAATCAAAGGGATAACTGTTGTATGACTTCACAAAGACTTCATGTCTGAATTTCTCCAACTAATTAACTCAAGATGAATTAATTAATTATTTTTCAAGCAGTTGGTGGGACTAAATTCGAATTTTAATTCAAGGACAAATTAAAATTTGAATATACTGAATGCTATTTTTAGCATTTCTTGTTGCTATTCTCAACACCTTTGACTCACGGTCATAATTAAAATTAGTTGCATATATCTCTTCAATTTTAAAAGTAATTATTCAGAAACAAATTGATGCACTTATGCTCTTAAGAGTATATCGAGCATACCTTCTGGCCACTTTCTTCTATCATTCCATTCATCAATGCTCTCTTAGAACTTTTTCACTGAGAAACTCTCAAGTTGTAAACCCTGTTTTTTAGTTGAAGGCATGGCATAACAGGCCCCTATTTCCATGGCCGACGATGTCTTTGAATCAAAGTTGAATGCATGCTGAGAATGGAAGTTGAGACTGCATGGTAAGGATGGAATTTGAGGGTGAAGGATGAGGATGCACATGGAGGATGCACGTGGTGGATATCTGTGGAGGATGGAAGTTCAGGATGCATGTTGAGGATGCCAACAAACTAGGGGTTTTAAACATTTATATGAATAATAAACTTTATAGTATCATTAGGGGAATTTTGAAGTAAAAAATGGGCCTCCTAAGGAAATTATAAAACAATAATGGAAATAATAAAATAAGATTAGCTTACATCATTAAATTTTAGAGGGAAAAAAGAAAAAACTATTTTTCAACTCGTATTTTCAACTTATCTCCCTATGGGTTTACTCAAATTTCAAGTGGAAACACTCGTTGGATGAAAAATTAATTCCTCATAAAAGGAGTACCCATGTTGCATACTTTCGATGGACCCTACTACATGGAAAATGAGAAATACATCAAAAGCGTGATTGGAATCACGTGTTTTCATGTATTTCTCATTTTTTGTGTAGAAGGGTTCATCCAAAGTATGCAACATGGGTACTCCTTAGATGACGAATTAAATTTTTCATCCAATGAATACTCCCACTCGAAATTTTAGTAAAACCTTAGGGAGATAAGTTAAAAATATGAGTTGAAAAAGTAGTTTTATTATTTTATTAATTTTTGATCTTTTTGCCTTTTTACTCCAAAAATGGTGAATCATTCGCCATGGTTGACCTCATCATCTTGAATCCTATTGGTTCTTATAAAGTTTATTTTGGTTGTACATTTTTCTTAGTAGACCCATTTTAGACCTCAAAATTCCCCTAATGAAACTTTTTATATAATAAACTTTATGTTTTAACTTTTATATAATTAGCTTTATAATCAACATTCATTTTATGAAGAGTGCACTTTTAACAATTTTTACTATGGAGGACATTTGGTGTAAAATGCAAGTCATACACATAGAAATGCATGTAGATATTTCATGATTATATTTGAATGAATGATTTATTTACACTTGTGCATAATTTGTAAGTCTCTTAGTCAAAATAGTAAATTGATTACTTAAGTTCTTGAATTGTTCTGTTAAGAACAAAGTGCAAATGTACAAAAATTGGCTTAGAAAAATGCCCGCCAATCACTGTACAGACATCATTAATTTAAAATAAGCCTACATGGTTGAATATAGATGTATTTTTGACAAAAACCTCTTTCACATTCCTCAGATTCTGTGTCTGTTTCTTACAATTGATTCAACAAAATGACAATTTTTTTCTCAGTTTTTAAACCAGTTTTACCCAGCTTAGAATAATGCCTACCATACCATCATTCTTCCTTATTTCTGAGTGTTTTCAGTTAGAAATGGCGTGTTCGACTATTTTCCACCTCACTATACACCTGATTTTCAATATGCGTTAAAAGGGAGCCAGTTAAGCAAAAACATCTAAGAGTTGTCTTGTATTCATGAGATGTCCCCTTAGTTTAATAAAAATGCAAGCCAACCCCTATTATGAAATGATTATAGTAAATGGATTTGGGAATGGGATAGGTACACATATTGGGAAAGAACATTCCTCTGTTGGATTTTTATAACCTTCCCTCATTTTCTCACAATGGATGTATGAAAAGTGCACTTTTAACAATTTTTACTATCATTGGCATTTTGTTTAAAATGGAATCCATGAACATAAAAATGCATGAAAATATTGTACGATCATATTTGAATGAATGATTTATTTACACCTGCACAATTTGTAATTCTCTTGGTCAAAATTCAAAACGATTGAATTAAGTTCTTGAATTTTTCTTTCAACAACATAGTGCAAATGTAAATAAATGGGCTTATAAAAATGCCCGCCGAAGACTGTACAAATGTCATTAATTGGAAATAAGCCCATGGGGCAGAATACAAATGAACTTTTTATTAAAAAAATCTTTCACATTCCTCATATTATGTGTCAGCTTCGTGCAATTGATTTGACAAATATGACAATTTCTCAAATTTTAAACCAATTCTAAACAACTCAAAAAAATACTCTCCATACCCTCATTCTTCCTTCTTTTTGAGTGATTTCAGTTGAAAATAGTGTATTCTACTATTTTCCACCTCACTATGGTTCTGGTTTGAATGAATGATTTAATTTCACTTGTCAACATTTAAACTTTGAAAAGGACATGTTACTGGTCTGACTTTGTTATCGGGAAGGAGAATGAGATATAAATAGTTGAATTTCAATAAGTAAGTTGGATATTGTTCTGTTTGTATGTCAATTTGCATTTCTTGCAACATAGAGTAGAGGCAACATACCTTTTTTGCATATTTAGCCAATGAAAAATGTTGTACATTCTAATCGTAAAAATGGTTAGAAGATGGTTGGAACATGATAGGATAAATGACATCTTCCTAGGGAAAAGGTGCAATGTTGCCAACCATGTCGATGGAATGGTAAAAAATTAAAAATATTTAATTGTATTAATGTCACCTATGAGTAAAAACAATACTCTCCAAGTTGAATAATACAATTTGGCCTTGAAATGAAGGCTAGGCATGCATTTTTGTGAAGCAGGGAAAAATTTCATGGCTTCACTAAAATGCATGCCTCGAATTCATTTATTGGCCAATATGATTGATTCAAATTGTATATTATTTATTTAATTATTTTACACACTTTTGAATTATTATATGTTTACTTTGACCCTTAAATAATTCTGCTTCAGATTTCATACAACATTCCATGTTTTGCTTCAACTTGCATTATGTCAAAGTTGTGTATAGGTTTTGCTTCAACTCGTTGTTATGAAGAATAATTGTCCTTTTAATTTAGAGCAATATTTCCAACTCTTCACATTAATTATGAATCTCGGTAGTTTTTATTATTGCAAGGCTATTACAAAAAATATATGCAAGGGAAAATGATGACTAGAGCTAATGAATGTCAAACTCAATCGTTGTAATCACACTATCAACAACTCAAAACTATGGCTATTACACTCTTAAAACTTGTTCACACTCTCAAGAAATAAACACACAATGCAAAATAAAACCACTCCGTTCATACTCAGAAAAGAAGAGCACTCCTAGAAACCATTCTCTCAACAAATGCTGAAACACACACTGAAATGAAATGAACACACCATCAAACTATAAAAATAATTAAATAAATTTCACACTAACTGTCGGGAAAAACAATTGTTCCTTTAAATCAAAGTAACAAGTCCACTCTCGCATTAATTATCAATCTGGGTAGGCTTAAATTTGAAGGCTATCACACAAATTCTATGCAAGGGCAATGATAACTAGCATAATGAATCTCGAACCAAGGTCGTTGCAAAAATCACTCTCAAAAAACATTCAAGCGGTTACACTATTCAATATAATCAAGAAAGAGTCACACAATCACAAAATAAATCACTTTGTTACACAACCACTCTCATCCATAAACAACACTCCTGCAACCCTTGATCACCCAATCAAATGTTGAACACACACATTCAAATAAAGTGCAATCCAATCTATAACAAGAAAGTAAATAACTCACTGCTACACTAAAATGGACTAGTCCAGGACTTATGCTGTCACACCATTCAAAAAAACTCTTTTGTAATTAATGACTAATAACTAAATTGACAGTAACAACAATCACATAATTGAGAAGAATTAATACAAATAATCACTGTATTTTATTTAACCAGTGATCCTTGCTAAGAAGGAGGGCCCTTCCTTCTCATTTGGGGTTTGTGCAATAAAAATCACGTAGACTACCGAGGGAAATATATGATGCCACAAGGTTGAAATTTGCATTACTAAAACATTAAGGCTAAAAATCTTGGTGCTTTCCCCTTCATTCCAATCCTATCTATCTGAGTTCCTTCACTGCTCCCGCAAGTAGAAAGCTCTTTAGAAAATATTAACTAAATGATCTGTATGCTCCATGAATATCTCCCAATAGTTGAATTAACTTTGAATTGATGCACTCCAGATTTGGTCCATTTGAGAAAAGACAACATGCACAAGGCAAATTGTTTGTGTATCAACAACATTTCTTGGAGCCTTTGTCGAAATTAATAAAGGAAACTGAGAAATGTAATATTGTAATGAAAACTTCAAGAGACCACTTAAACCTTAAACAACCCATATTATCAATTTTTATAATAAAAATCACCCAAGACAGTAGTTCCAATGCCAAATTATAAGCAAAATTAGACTAAGAAGGTGACATTCAAAAAAGGACATACTTAGATAAATAATGGTTGTTACAGTGGTAAAATGTGGTCTTGTTGGTCAAAAAGGGAGAAAAGAAATAATAAAGTGAATGGAAAAAGAAAACAATTCCATGGCCGAACATTTCCCCCCAACTTAATCATGTGCATGTCCTCATGCAAAACCTTGTGATTGGTTCCTAACATGCTGAGAGTGTAGTTTTGAGAAATCATAGGAATCTGCAAAGTCCTTTGCTCCGACCCTATAACCTAGAGAAAGGACCAACTCCATTTCCCATAATTTATTAATAAAGTGACATGGGTGCTGATACTGATAGGTTGGAAGCCAAATAAGAGGAAACATAAATATGAGTCCAATCCATCCTGGGCCACTCCTCTTAATGCATTCCACATACTAAGGAACTCTAGAAAGGGCTTGTATAAAATTTTGATGAAAATAAGGATCTTCTTTCCCGAGCTCCCATCGACAAATATTATACCTTATCTTATTCCCTTATAATGCATTAGCTCTTATCCCCTAAATATTCCTAAGGCATCTCTACAAAACTAAACCCGATATTCCATTACTAATGCTTCAGTGGTTGGAAATTTTAATAACTATTGTGTTCCCTAGCGACAATATCAGCAGAGCGAGGCTCATTTCTAATGCACAAATTTACTCATCCCTCATTGTATGTTACAGTGTCATATGCAACATTCTAGCTTACTTGGTTATGAAAAAAGATACAAAATCCCTCAATTGAACATCCCCCACATAAGAGGTCAGATTGAAAGATTTATCTCCAAAATAAGTAAGGTCATGCAAATATAATTCACACATCAAATGTTGTTATGAGAAAGTAGCACTCTAAAAAGTTTCCAAGAAATATTGAACTTTCCTTGTATTATATGGTCGTTTCTCCTTAAGGGATGTCAATTGAAAGAGAAAATATTTTTCCTGGAAATATAAAGGATAAGGTGGAGAAGGAAGTATGCAACTTAGTAAACCATCAATAAGCCCATACATAAATCCCTTATCTTGTTGTAGCAATTTCACCTCCTCTTGCGATTCCTTCACTTGTATTATTGCTTCCTTCCTTAATTTTTTCACAAACTTAAAACATGAGAAAAAACTATGCTTGGATTTGGTTTCATTTTTACACAAGCTTGAAACAAAGATAAACTATGCTTGAGTTTGATTTCATTTTTACGCAAGCTTGAAACAAAGATAAACTATGCTTGAGATAAGTTTGCATGCCCCCAACATAATGAATCAATTCAAGGAACATGTCCCTCAAGCTTCATTTCATTCACCTAAGTATATTACTGGTTACTAACAGGTGGATGGAATGAAGGTTCACTAACGAGATCAAGTGAATGAATCGATTGGGAATTTACGAGACATAATCAAAGACTCAAATTGGAAGGGGTTTTGTTTCATTTTTTAACAAGCTTGACATAGGAAAAGAACCATACTCATGACACCTTGTTTCAGTTTTTAAGGAGCTTGACACAAGACAAAGAACTCTGCTCCAGAAACCTTGATTGATTTTTTAAGGAGCTTGACACAAGACAAAGAACTTTTCTCCGTGACACCTTGTTTTGTTTTTTAACAAGCTTGACATAAGAAAATAACCATGCTCATAGGGACCTATTTCATTTTTTAATGGGGTTGAAATATTAAAATAACTATCCTCATGGTACCTTGATTACAACCTATAAGAGGTCATAAATTTCAAGAGGTTCTCATCAGATGGGAGAAAAATTCTCTAGAAGGGATACATGTCAAGGGATCTAATGGAAAGATCAAGTTCTAATGTCCCCAGTACATGACACACTATATCACTAACTAGATCATTAGTAGACGTGGGCACGTAGCAAGTGGCCACATAATTAACTTGTGGCGGGGGTGATACCACTTCCATACAAGGACCATTTAGGGAACATGGTTTATTGGGAGTCAAATTATGACAAATGAACGAAACCTAATAAATGGCCACAATTCTTCCTTCATGCAGGAAACATATGACATGAAAGAGAGAAGAGACAAGAGCTCCCATGACATAAACATAGTCATGACCGAGGAGTAAATTAAAATCCAAAGGGCCTTGGACAACCATCATGTTGATATAGACAATTTTTCCTCCCAAAGTAATAGGCAACTTCGGAAGGATCCCTAAGGGTTGATTGGTTCCTCTGTTAAAAGCTAACAAATTCTAGGTAATGGGCACAAGTTGCAGAGAACCTAAAGCTTTCCAAGTAGTTGAGGACATAATACTAACATATGCACCTTCATCTATGATTATGCCAGGTACGGGTATATTATAAGCCTATATCGTGATCTGAAAGGGCACATAGGAAGGAAGACGATATCCTGCCAGTCGACTCCAATCAAATAAAGTGACTAAACTACTTGGAGAGGGTTCCATCAGAATGGGAAGACTGCCCTCTTGTTTTACGGGAACAAGAGTATCCCCCATGTACCGTGGGAATAAGAGGATCAACCCCCTGTATCATGGGAACAAGAGGATTCCCCCCTAATTCTTTGGAATATGAAGAAACCAAAAGAACTTGAGCAGCATGAACTTCACTCTATACAGGATAGATAGGATCAAATGAAATCGAAATTGGGTCAACCATTTATTTGACTAAGGGTTAGTCGGAAACAGACTCATGGGATTCACTTTCAGAGAGAGTGGGATTGACTAGAGATGAGTTATGATCAATCACTTGATCAAATAATGGAGGATCAAGGGAAAGATTCAGATAAGCAATCGGAAGACGAGGTTGAGAAGCGGTAAGGTTATCCAACATGTTAGAGGCTTCATCCATATAAGGACAAAGGTGAACAGGATGATGCCCTTCACATAACCTACATGGAAATTACACTTTTCCCTTTTTCCCATGGGATTTACTATCACTAGTTGAAGGTTTATCACCCACATGATCTCCAGAGGCTGATGACAAAGGTCAATGTGAATTTATGGACCACACTTCTAATATCTTGGGAATATCAGGACATTATCAAAGAAGGTGGTCACCCTTACAAATCTTGCAAGGGAATTTCACTTTATGGGGTTGATTGGAAGATTTTCCAACATCAGTTGCATCTGTAGCAATGGTCACTTGGTTGGCCCTTTGCTTATTTTTATTATTCTTAATATTCCTTTTCTTCTTCTTCTTATCCACCTGGTTACTAGCTTACAGGATTTCACCAGATGAAGAGGAAGAAGACCGAACATGTGAAGAAGGCAAAGAGTCAACTCTAGGCTCAATCAGAGGTTGATAATGTTTAGGTGGAGGAGAGCCCGATTGAGGAGAAGTTTGGACATTCAGAACCATAGGGGTTGAAAATAACCAAACTGGAAAACCAATGGTAAACCCAAGAAGGGATAATGTTGCCATATAAGGAGCACCAACATTTCCAAAAGAAGGAAAAGGGCCAAGATTCATGTCTTAGGGGTTTCCTTGGTTGGTGAACTCAGGAACTGTTGCCATTTGTCTCAACCTAAGATCTAATAAGGAGTATTTCCATAGGAAGGATGTTTTTATATGGTCAATTAATTGATTTTAGAAGTTAACAAAAATAAATGGAAAAGGGGTAGCTGGGCATAAAGGTTTACCAAGAAACCGTGAATTGCAATATAATACTTGGAAAACCAAGGATTTAACGTACGACAACCAATCTCGCTGAATGTTGTGTGATGAGCCTAGGTATTGCAACAGTAATGCTGCAATTCCTAGGGCTACCGGCTTTACTTATCAACTCGGGGTTTGTACAAACTTGGAGGTGACAGTGCTATATGCACAAGTAAAAGTGAACGTACTGCCTGTTGTCACTGCTCATATGGCAAGAGACCCCAGGGGTTCTAAGCCAAACTTCTATAGGGTCAGAAGAAGCTTAACTCTTTGATGGAAGAAGAGAAAATCTATCCTAAGGGAGAGCTACTTCTACTGCAGTATTGAAGAAAACAACATGTAATGATAAACCACACCATACCCTAATTAACCAATTAAACAACTATGCTAAGCAGAATTGCTAAATTAATCACTAACCTAATGTTGCTATCTAAGTTACAAAAGCAAAGAGCATTAAACTATACTAAGGTGTAGCAAAGAAACTTAGGCTACATCAGGTTTCAAGTGGAAAAAGCAATTGGAGATCGAAATTGGTGAAAGGAGGATGTAAGGACGCAGTAGAACATAGGGACCGTTGGATTGATCAACAAACAAAAGATGGACGATGGAGATCTTATCGCCGGGATTTAAGCGAATAAACAGATGAACGGGGATAATGAACATGATGAATGGTAGAGATCATATTGCGAAGAATTAAGTGAATGGATGGACGAACAAGGTAACAAAGCAGATGAACGATGGAGATCATATAGCGAGGGATTAAGTGAGTAGATTGACGAACGAGGTTAACAGGAGCGATGAACAGTTGAGATCTTATCACGAGGATGAAGTAAAGATATGGATGATGGAGATCGTGTTTCGGGAAAAAGAAATGTGTGGAAATGATGGAGCGGGTTTCTAAGGCGGTAAGTAGTTTCTTGCATGCCCTCAAGGAAATAAGGGGAATTGTGAAATTTCACACGATTCACCTTACTGCACGACACATAGCACGAGAAAACCACTTTTCTTGCATGCTCTCGGGCGGATAATGGTCGTGCAATAATCTGCACGAGATTGCGCGATAGCTGTTGGATCAGGCGGGGCTGATCAACGATGGAGATCAGCCAATCTGGTTGGCAATCGGGTGAAGCGATAGCCATCGGATCAGGCGAGGCAGATCGACGGTGGGGGTTTAAAGCGCATAAAGTGATCGGGTGACGCGATAGCCATCGGATCAAGAGACAGATTGACGGTGGAGATTAAAGCTCATAAAGCAAGTGGTGGACTTCACGCGAGGCGATAGTTGAATAAAACTAATGAATCAGATGGTGGTTGTGAAGGTTTGTTGTGGATCTGATGATGAAGAAGTGATGCATGAAGAACGTGCTGAAGGAGGTTTTTAAATGAAAATGACAAAAAACCAGTGCAGGTGAACAAATAACTGCATCAAACAACGAACTCCATAGCTCATGCGAGGACCAAAAACCTGTGTTTTTGGGGTTTCTGAAGGGTCTCTTCCTCAAGTCATGGTCCCAGAGGGAGGAGATGAGGTCGAGACACCTACGCACAACCTGATCGTGATCTTTTTCGACTAGCTAACTTGTAAACTGAAAGAAGGCACAAATGGAAGTAAACTACAACACAACCGATCTACTCTATGCTACTGTAATGAAAATATAGCTGCCTAAGAAAATAACCAGAAAAACCATGAATCCTACTTAAGAAAATGAACAAAAATATATGATAATAGTATGTACAATGAATAGGAGCTTTGGCTGCTTGGGACGGGCCCTAACCTAAGAGCTTCAACCCTCAGAGTTAACTCAGAGCTGGCTTAAAACATAACTCATTCTCATTATGAAAACCATGGATTACAAAATAAACTATCACAAGTCTTGTAGCTCAGAAATAAAGCAGAGTTTTTAAAATAGAAGTCTGAATCCTAATGAGGTCCTAAGCCTCTCTACTTATACATCTGAAAAACTGGTTTTTGTCCTTTTCCTTGCTCGACTATCTTCTAGTCCTCAAAATGATGGTTGTTTGCACTCCGAGCTGATGGAGGAATATTTGAATGGAGGGGTTGTAAATGAGGAGGATTTACCTCCTATAATTACTCTCCCTTGGCCCATTCTAGTTTTGACCAAGGTCTTTGCCATAGTTCCTTTATTTTATCCTTTATGCCTGCATTTTTCCTTGCTTGTATCCTTTATTCTTGCATTATATGCACATTAGACCACAAAGAAAAATATCCAACTCTAACTCATCTCATAAACAAAATATAATCAAAAGTATGCAATAAGGTGTGAGAATAGTTGGTTTGACTAAGCTAGGAGGTGAATTAAGGCCAATTAAGGCCCATATAATTACTCAATGATGAGGGTCATCATCACCCCCTACTGAAAGTGTTGTTCATCCTTTGAGCAACTTGGTCAATGTCCATGCCCTTCATGGATCTGGTAGCCTCTTTGACATCCCATGCTTCTGCTGTGGTCTCTTCTTCTTGTTCATAGAAGCCTGCTTTCCTTTCTACTTCTTCCCATTGCCTCTTTTCCTTGGATTCTTTTCTCCCTTCTAGCATCCCTAGGAGTAGTGGTGGACTGAGTTTTAGGCCTATCCAGTTGACCTTCAACCTTTGCATTGATTGCTTATACATAGGTGTCCTGTTGAGTGCCTCTCTCAACCTTTGGGGGGGAGTGATATTCTATGATCTTCAAGCTGTGTGGCAGTGTTTTCCATCTCCTTTAGCAGGCATGTATATTATCATTTTTTTAGCAGCCTATACATATCCTAAAAATGAAAATTGCTTTCTCTTGGGTAGCAAGATATCTAGGGGCCAGTTGAGGATCATTTACAATTAGATTATGGGTGCTGATTAGGGCCATGGGATTTGATTGTTCAACTTTGATGAAAAAAGGTTCATTTTTCTATCTGGACAATATTCTTTTCATCTCTGCAGCCCTTGAATTCTTATGGTTCATTGATGATGCCAAAGCCATTAATTGTAGATCTCCTAGCTCTGCATTAAGATCCTAAATATTCATGTCTGAGAAGTCCATGTTATGCAAGTAAAACTCAGCCATTTTGGTTGTATCCTCTAGTGCATTTTGATCACAAAGCTCAATAAATTGCCTGTAGTCCTGAAATGGCATGGTGCCCCTTTGTGCTAGTGTTTTAATCTGAAATTCGAGCTATTGTTCTCTGAGGTAAGGAGCATAGGATTTAGCTATAACAATACTGTATCTATGGACTCTTGCATTCTCTTTTGACTTATTAAAGAATTTCCTTTTTGCCACCTTTTCGCTTATAAACCAACTACCTCATAACCTTTACAACTCTTGATCAAATGATGCATATGAGTGAGTGAGTGGGATACTTACCTGTGGTCTTGATGCCATGTTGTAGTTGTCAAAGATCAGAGGTGCTACTGATGGTCATTCTTCTTCCTCCTCTGCTGTCTGCTGATGGTTTCTTGGCTTTTGGAGGTGTCAGTGACAGGAGATTTGATGCTGATGTTGCTGTGGAGCTCCTGGATTACCACTTGGCAATGTTTGGTGTCTCCCTTAGAAGTTCTTGATCATGTTGCTAACTAGTGTTGTGAGGATGCTGTAATGAATGGACAGAGGGAGTAGGTGTATGTGGATGCAGGGATGATGGTAATGGTTGAGGTGATTCTGTAGAAAACACAATCTTCACCTAAATTGAAGCAATGAAGTGAAAAACAATGGAATTGATGGAGGGATGCATGGTAAGGAGTGGAGGAGATGAATATATGTGAGGTAGGGTTCCCTTTGGATCTTCTCTTTGCTCATTGCTTGTCTTTTTCACCCACCTGCAAATAATAATTGTGTTTTTTTTTTTCTTTTATTTATTTATTATTATATATTTTTTTGAAAAACACCTAGGCTGCCTCAGAGAGGTTTTCACCCTAGATATCTTCCCTGGGCGCCTCAAGGAAGGTTTTCACCCAGGGATCTTCTTACTCTTTTTCATTTCTTCTCATCCTTGGGCTGCCTCATGAGGTTTTCAACCCAAAGATGGGACTCAGGTGCCTCATGGAGGTTTTCACCTAAATCCTTATTCTTTTTTTCTTTTTCAGTGCAGGAGCTGGAACTTGCTCCACCATCATCACTGTCTTATTAATATTGTCAACAAACTCTTGTTTTGATAAAAGCCTCTTATACATTTTCAATTGGTGTCCATTAACTAGCAATGGAATGGCTTCTTCATCAATAGTTCTGATTTGCACCAAACCATTGTCATGGCATCTTTCCACCACATAAGGTCTGAGCCATCTTGTCCTTAGCTTTTCCTTGAAGTCTTTATACCTTGAATCATATAACAATGCCCATACTCCCTCTTGAAATTGCTTCTCCTTAATGTCTTTGTCATGCTAAATCTTCCTCTGAAGCTGAACTATCTCTGTATGTAGGAGGGCATACATTCTGAATTCATCCAAGCAATTCAAATGTAACAACCTTTCTTTCTCTGCATGACTGAGATCCAAATCTAGTTGGGCTGCCATCCTCAATGTGTTATATTCAAACTCAATGGAAAGCAAAGCCTTTTTCCCATAGACCAGCTCATAGGGTGTAAATATAGTGGTGGTCTTCCATGTTGTATTATAGGCCCAGGTGGCCTCAACTAGTCTCTCTGCCCAATCCTTCTTGCTGCTGCTCACTACCTTGGTTAAGATGTTCTCCAGTGCCCTATTGGTCATCTCCACTTGCCCATTGGCTTGTGGATGATAAGGAGTGGAGGTCCTATGCTTGATTTTGTGATGGCTGAGCAATTATTCAATCATGATGGAGGTAAACTAGCTGCCTTGGTCTGTGACTAGCTCTCTAGGGTACCCAAATTTGTAGAATATATTCTCCCTTAGGAGCTCAAACACCTTTTCTTCTGTTGCTGCCTTAATTTCCTTGGTTCAACCCACTTAGTCAAATAATCAATGCACACAATGATGTGTTGTTTTTGCTTTGAAGGAGGGTTGATTGGTCCAATGAAGTCCATGCCCCTACTTTCAAATGGCTCGAAAGTCACTTGAGGTTGTAGGGGCATTTCATCTCTTGGAGTAGGCTTTCCCATCCTTTGGCACCAATGACACTGACTAATATACTTTTTCACATCCCGATGAAGAGTAGGCCAATAATAGCTTGCTTGTAACACATTGAATGTTGTCCTCTTTGCTGCAAAGTGACCTCCACAAGGCCCATCATGACAGGTCAGAAGGATGTCAAAGACTTCCTCTTCCCTTACACACCTTCTTAAGATTTGATCTGGGCCAAGTTTGAACAGATTGCCCCCAATCCAGGTGAAGGGGGTGCTCTTTCTGACTATCTTGCTCTTTTCTTTGGAGGGCAAGTTTGGTGGAAACTGTGCTGATACCAAATAGTTTTCTATATCAACAAACCATGGGGAGAGAACTAAAATAGCAAACAAATGCTCATCTGGTAATTGGTCATCCACCATTCCTTCTTCACCTGCAGGCAGATTCATCCTAGATAGAAAGTCAACAACGACATTTTCCTTACCAGGTTTATCAACAATAGTTAGATCAAACTACAGTAATAAAAGCAACCATCTTATAATTCTAGCATTCACATCTGGCTTGTTCATTAAATATTTGATTGCAGCATGATCAGTATGCACAAATGCTTGATAGCCTATAATGTAATGCCTAAATTTGTTTAATGCATGCACAAAAACTAGGAGTTCCTCTTCGGTCACAGTATAGTACAGCTCAGCCTTTGACAGGTTCTTACTGATAAAATATATGGCATAGGGAAATTTCTCCTCTTCCTGACCTAAGGCTGCTCCTGTGGCTTTGTGTGAGGCATCAGCATAAATATGAAAAGGTAGGTCCCAGTTTGGGCCTCTAAGAATTGGTGCAATGGTTAACTTACCATTTAGAATGTCTAAGGCCTCTTGACAACTTTTTGACCATATAAACTCAGAATCTTTGGCCAACAATCCGAACAAAGGAGAGGCCAACTTGTTGAAGTCCTTTATGAACCTCTGGTAGTATCCTGCTAACCCTAAGAAACTCCTGACATCTCTCTGCTTTTATGGAGGTGGGCCCTTTGGATGATTGCTATTTTGTTTGGGTCCACCTGTAGTCCTTGCTGAGATATTAAAAGACCTAGCATAGTCCCTTCAGTCATTAAGAATTTAAATTTTTCTAGACTTAGAGACATATTCATTTCAATGCATTTGTGTAATACTTTGCCTAGGTTAGTCAGGGCTTCTTGGAAATCACAACCATAAGGTGTAAAATCATCCATATATATTTCCACAACATCATGTACTAATTCAGCAAAAATACTCAATATTCTCTCTGGAAGGTGGCAAGAGCATTACATAGGCCAAAAGGAAGGACCCTATAGGCAAAAGTACCCCAAGGATAGGTGAATGTGGTCATATCAGTAGATTTGGATTTGGTTGTACCCACTGAATCCATCTAGGAAGGAAAAAAACTTCTTCCCTGTCAGGCCATCGAGCACTTGGTCAATAAAGGGTAGGGGAAAATGATCCTTCTTTGTGGCTTTTTTCAACTCCCTATAATCAACACAAATACTCCACTTACCATTTTTCTTGGGAACTAACGCTAAAGGAGAGACCCACTCACTGTCTGAGATAGGGTAAATGAATCCTGCATCTAGCAGTTTTTGCAGTTCTTCTTTGACTATGTCTTTAAGAGCTGGATTCATCCTCCTTTGTGGTTGCCTGACTAGCTTGCAACCTTCTTTGATGTGTATGTGGTGAGTACACACTGAGGGGTGTACTCCCTTAATTTCCTTATAACTCCAAGTGAAGGCTTCTAGGTGTTCTCTCAACATGTTGCATAACTTTTCCTCTTCTAAAGTAGAAAGAGATGGGTTAATTTTCAAAGTTCTCTCTAGGCCAAATTCTATGGTTTTGACATGGAGTGGGTTGGAATTAGCCAAGCATAAGTCAATTGGATGATTTCTCTGGGTTTCCCTTACTTCCTCTTCTAATGGTAATGAACTAGGAGTTGGACTTTGGAGTAGGTGTTCAATTAAGTCATCCTCATCTTGTTGCCCTCCTCCTATGGTTGCTTCCAAAGCATAAAGTTGGGCAGAATAAACCTCATCTTCTTCCTCCTTCTCCAACCATAAAGGTCAATCATGCTCTAGGGAAGGTTGAGCAGGAGGGTATGGGGCTAACTGCTTGGACATATGCCTATTCTTGATGCTCATATTCCCAACCCTGCAACTAATGTAAGCATTAATTGTGGCCAACCATGGCCTCCCAAGGATGAGAGGGTAACCAGCAAGCTTAGCCTTAGGCTGGAGAATTAGGAAATCTGTAGGGTATTCCCAAGAATCAATGGAGACCATTATATCCTCCACAATTCCCTCAGGAGTGACTGTGGAACGGTCTGCAAGTTACAAAACTGTTGTGGTATTTTTCAATTACCCTTGGAGGTTGAGCTTGAGCATGGTGTCCTTGGTCATCACATTAATGGAAGCCCCAAGATCAATCAAAGTGTGTGGGACAATAGTGACATTGATGTGCACATCTACTACAAGGCTCCTAGGGTTCAAATATTTTGGACATATTACCTGCCCTAGTATTAAGTCAGATAACTGCCCAATGACATTAATGGTAGGGGCATCCCTTTTTCTTCTTCCTAGATGCTTGACGCACTTCTCCTTAATCAACTTACTGTAAATAGGAACATCTTTGATTGCCTGGAGAAGGGGGGTATTTACACATAGATTTTTCAATTCTTCGAGAAGTTCAGTTTCTTCTGGGGTAGGCTAGAGTGGTTGGGCTAATCTCTCAGGAAAGGGTGAGTTTACTTTAAGGTTGCTTTCCTCTCTTTCTTCCTCAACCTTCCCATGTGGAGAGGGAGGTTTGTTATCAGGGAGAATTCTCCCAGATCTTAGGTTGATCTCCTGGATTTCTATAGCATAAGCTAGGTATCATGTCTCTCCATTGTATGCTTGTTGTGCTTGCCTATTGTTTGGGTTTAGATTTGGCTGGGCAGGAATCTGGGGTTGCTTGGGTGTAGCAAAGTGTGGGAGTTGTGGTTGGGTAGGTCATGGAGGCAATAGGGCTGGAAAATTGTTGAACTGGGGTCTCCACCCTTGGTGTGGGGTATTCCACTAATGTTGTGGCTGAACATAAGGTTGAAATGACTGGTTGGCTGGCTAGGATTGATACTGAGATGCATAGGACCAAGGAGGGGGTATAGACCAGGAAGGATGAGCAGGGGGTCCCCAAGAAGGTATAGCTATGGTTTGGTTGGGGTTGTAATATGCATGGGATGACCCTTGCATACGCTGCTGGTATGGTCTAGGCCCAACAGGTCTCCTTTGGTTGATGTAACAAAGATGATCAGTGACACCTTCAACTCCTTGATATACAACTTTGAATCTAGGTAAAGAAGAGCACTTGTCTGTGGAGTGGTTTTCTTCTCAAACTGAGCAAATCTTAATACAGTTCAATGGACATTCATTCCTAGGATGCCTCTTGGAGCATCTAGGACAAAAGATGGCCAAGGCTCTCTCTGATTCCTCTTGCTTCCTTTTGATTTTCATGGTATCTAATTGCAAGGCAAGGGTTTGCATCATATCACTTTTGAAATCTTCCAGCATATTTCCAATTTCACCCTTGATGGATAAGTTGGAGGATGATGTACTGGCCATAGGTTCAATATCCCTACCCTTTTTTCCTGGCTGCCCTAGAATGGTTTCTAAAGACAGTCTTAATATCCTCATAGGGTAATTGGTAGAAATCTCCTCCTGCTATCATATTTAAGGTATGCAGAAGATCCTCCCTTACTCCTCTAAGCAAGACCAGCTTTAGTGACTCAGGGTCAAATGTGCACCTCGCCCTTTTGTAACCGAGTTGGAATCTTTATTCATAGTCTTCTAAGGATTCATCTTGGCCTATGGTCATCCTGAAAATCTCTTCTTTAGTATCCTTTGACCTACAGTAGTCCTTATATTTTTTGTTAAAATTCTGTTGCATCTGAGCCCAAGTTGTGATGTTATATCTAAGTAAACCCATGAACCAGCGCAATGCTACATCCTTGAGGGTATATGGAAGAAATTTTAACTTTTTCTCATCATCTGTATAGTCATAGGTTCAACATATAACAAAGAACTCAAATGGGAAAGTGTCAGGGTCCTCTGTGGTTAGGCCATGGAAATGAGGTAGAGCAAAGGGGCTTATATTCTTCATATTAGTGTCCCCATTAGGTTTCCTGATGGGGAAGGCACTCTCAATTCTCTCTCTATCTCCCCGCCATTTTGATTTCCAGCCATTGGTTCAGTAGGAATGGGTTCTTCCTCTTCTTCTTCCCTTGTAGGTTCTTCAAATATGTAAGGTTGCTCACCTAAAGTTTCTTCCACTTCACAGTCACCAAAGAAGAGAGAAGGTTGACTGTTGGATGCAGTGGGGGTATTTGTCAAGAATTTCCCTAAATTGTCCCTATTCCTATGAGGCATGAAAGGAAATGTTTTTCGGTTGGTTTTTGTAAGATTTTCTTTAAAGCTAGAAAATACTTGCAGAATAGAAAGGAAAGCAGTTAATGAAAAATGAAAGAAAGGAAGCTACTAGATTACTTTTGCAGAAATAAACTAATGGAAGAAAATTGAAGACTAGAAGTAGAAGAAAAGAATTTTGGAGACTAGAAAATAGGAGAAAGCAGTAATTACTTCTACTTAGTGATCTGATATTCACCCTATGAGTGACATCAGTTAAAGATTTATTAAACTAAGGTATTACAGACTCATGTGCTAATGTGTGTTCTGTGCTATTGAAGCAATGGATCGATTAGATTGCCAATACACAGATAATAAAATGGACAGATAGCAGAGAAATACAGTAAGGAAACACAAAGACACAAGCAATTTTAATAAGGAGTTCACCCTATTCTCCAGGGCTACATCTCCGGTCCAGCTTTCAGTGGTGGCCTTGTTTTATTGTGCCTTTGGGAACAGGGACTCAATGTGAGTTCACCTGAAGTAGGTTTTGCTTGGCAGGGTGGTCCTTGGATTCCCCAAGTCACTGGAGTACACAGACTCTTCTTCTTCCTACCAACTCTGTGACCTTCTGGTCTACAGTGGAAAGAGCCAAATATGATGCTCAGTCCGGACAGATTCCTCTATGGGATGGATTGAATCTTCAAGCTCTCTGGTGCTCGATGCTGCTGTTGATCATCTCGGCCCACTATCTCTTCTGCTTTGCTTTATTGTTCTCTGTGTTCCCGTCCTCCTCTCGGGATTCTGGTTCCTTTCTTTGTCTCTCTTCGTCTCTTGGACTTCGAATTCCTCCCCCTATTCGACTGCCTCTGTTCATGGATCTAGCCATTCTGTCCCTATGCCTGTTCGGTTTCTCTTCCGCCTCTGTCGATTCACCTTCTACAGATGCGCTTGGAGTTCCCTGTTCGACGTCATCATGAGCGCTCAGGGAGTTTCCACTTGTCTTCCTCCAAACGGTGCCAGCATGCTTCGTCGGTTCGTTTCTTCAGTTACATCGTGGATGCGTTCTTCCTCCACCATGGCAGTCAAACGGATTCCAAATCCCCTCTAAAACATGGCTTAATTTTCTATCGATTTCGCTTCCTCCATCGAGCGCGATCTCAACCGTCCGATCTGGGCCCTCCAGATTTGACGCCATACGCACGTTTCACGCGGTTGACTTGCTCAACTGATAGCATGCGATCAACGGTGGTTTTCTCTCACCTCCACCTGCCACGCGTCGATCGATGTATGGAATCGCTGCGCTCTTGTCTGAAACCTCTTACCGTTTAAGGGTGCCTCGATCAAAATCGCCGGTTTCTAGAGCGCGGGTCCCGCCTTGTACGATTAGCGCTTTTTCCCTTTTCTGCTTGCGGTCCTCCGGTTCCCCCACGCGACTGAGTGCTCGAGCTTCCTCCATTTCGGCCCTGTTCGCCCAACGAATCGTGCATCAAAATCCACCTCCGTTTCCCGATCCGGGGCTCCCAACGGCTACTTTGACCTCCCGCGCAGTCTCCATGGGCCTCAGTTAATGCGCTTTGACCGAGGTCCTTGTTGTTCCACGTTGGCTACCATTGCCATTGGTTCAGGGTGTCTTTGATCGCTGTTCTGGAATTCTTTAGAGATTTGTTCGACCTGATACAGTCATGGTTCCTGACAGTCTTCTATGGATCCAATTCGGATCACTTAGACACCTCCCCGGAAATGACGCCAAAAAGTGATGAGCCTAGGTATTGCAACAAGAATGCTGCAACTCCTAGAGCTACTAGCTTTACTTATCAACCTGGGGTTCGTACAAACTTGGAGGTGACAATGCTATATGCACAAGTAAAAGTGAAGGTACTGCCTGTTGTCATTGCTCATTTGGCAAGAGATCTCAGGGCTTCCAAGCTAGACTTCTATAGGGTCAAAAGAAGCTTAACTCTTTAATGGAAGAAGAGCAAATCTATCCTAAGGTAGAGCTACTTCTACTGCAGTATTGAAGAAAACAACATGTAATGATAAACCACACCATACCCTAATTAACCAATTAAACAACTATGCTAAGCATAATTTCTAAATTAATCACTAACCTAATGTTGCTATCTAAGTTACAGAAGCAAAGAGCATTAAACTATACTAAGGTGTAGCAAAGAAACTTAGGCTAAATCAGGTTTCAAGCGGAAAAAGAAGTCAGAGATCGAAATTGGTGAAAGGAGGACGTAAGGACGTAGTAATGCATAGGGATAGCTGGATTGATCAACGAACAGAAGATGGACGGTGGAGATATTATCGCAGGGCTTTAAGCGAATAAACGGATGAACGGGGTTAATGAATAGGATGAATGGCGGAGATCGTATTGCGAAGAATTAAGTGAATGGATGGACGAACAAGGTAACGAAGTAGATGAACGACGAAGATCGTATCGCAAGGGATTAAGTGAATGGATGGACGAACAAGGTTAATAGGAGATGAATGGCTGAGATCTAATCGCGGAGATTAAGTCAAGAGATGGACGGACAGGGTAACAAAGCGATGAACGATTGAGATCTTATCGCGCGGATGAAGTCAAGAGATGGATGGTGGAGATCGTATCGCAGGAAAAAGAAACATGCGGAAATGATGGAGCGGGTTTCTAAGGTGGTAAGTAGTTTCTCGCGCGCCCTCAAGGCTATAAGCTGTATTTTAAAATTTCACGCGATTAGCCTTACTGCACGACACGTAGCATGAGAAAACCACTTTTCTCATGTGCTCTCAGGTAGATAACGACCGTGCATTAATCTGCGTGAGATTGTGCGATAGCCATTGGATTAGGCGGGGTTGATCAACAGTGGAGATTTGTTAAGATAGTTGTGTTAGGTCCCTATACTACTAGTGTAACCCCTTATTGTTATTAGTACAACCCCCTTATTATATTGTTGTGCCCATGTAGTCCCCATATTGTTATTATTGTGCCCCATAGAAGCCCAATATTGTTATTATTGTGCAGTTACATTATTATTGTTATGTCGGCTCTGATTGTATTATGACCTCTTAGACTCCTATATATAGAAATGAGGTTGTTTCATTTGAATCATCTAAGAATTTTTCATTTTTATAATGTAAAGGAGGTTGCCCCCTTGAAGAGGCTTATTTCTAAGGCGTTCATCTATCTTTTCTATCTTTTTGTGAGCTGGTTTCATAACATTTGGTATCAGAGCTTTGGATTCTAGGGTTTCGCTGCTCCAAACAGGTTATCATGGAATTTTCGCTATACATTTTTTTATGGAATGTTTCAAAAGCTAAAAAAACCCATTTGAGACAAAATTGTGTTCAACCTCAGGCCTGAATTTTAGATTTTGTCTCGCCATATTTTCGGAGATATGATCTGAGGAAGTTAGGGTTTTTTCAAGCTCCAGAATTTCATCTAAAATAGGTCATCGTGGAATTTTCACTATAACTATTTCGCTACGAAATTTCAGAAGCTAAAAAAAAACCCATTTGAGAAGAAATTGTTTTGAATCTCGGCTTTGAATTTCAGATCTTGTCTCGCTACATTTTTGGATATATGATTTGAGGAAGTTAGGGTTTTTGTAAACTCCCGAATTACATCCTAAACATGTGACCTGGGGAAAATCGTCATAATTGTCTCTCTGAGAATTGGATTGAAATTTCATAAGAAGTTGTAGAAAGAGAACGGATTGTAGTGTTCGGTGTATATTTTTCAGATTCGAAGGTCGAAACAGTGACACATGGGACTTCATACAAGTTCACTTTTCTGAAAAGGTATATAATCAGGTCATCTTGGGAGAAATTGCATAACTCTTTCTTGGAGAATCCAATTTCGATAAGACTAGTGGCATTGGAAAGAGGATGCAGAGAGCTACTGTAGGTCATGCTTTCAGAATTGGAAGATCCAAAATTAGAGAGTTACAGTCATTTCAAGATTGAGCTCCTAAAATCAAGAAAATGTGATATGAGGAAGTTTGATGGCAATAATCCGGTAAATTGGATACTACAGATGGAGAAATATTTTGATCTACATGGTGTACCAATGTTATAAAAGCTATGTATTGCATCTAATTATTTAGAACCGAATCAATTTTTATGGTATAAAGGGCTTTGTTCTCATAAACCACTTGTTACATGGTCAATTTTCATGGAGGAAATGATAGCACATTATTAGGATACAAAGAGAAGCACCTTCTTTAGCCAATTGATAAATCTCAAACAAAAGTGTTCAATGGTAGAACACATTGAGGACTTTCAAAAATTGAATATAAGGGAAAATGATATTCGAGAGAAGCAGAGGATTGATGTCTCCATAAGGAATTTAAAGGATAACATTCAACATGAGGTTCCTCTTTGGGAAACTGATTCATTGGAGAAGGAATTTAGGTTGGAAAGAAAAGTGGAAAGCAAAATTATGGCAACAAGGAAGTCTACCCCTCACAAATATAAAGATGGAAGTGTTGTTTCTCCTAGGCTTCCACATCCTACAAGGTTGACACCACAACAATTGGAAGAAAAAAGAGAAAAAGGACTTTGTTACAATTGTGATAACAAATACATTAAAGGTCATAAGTGTGCTGAGAAGAAATTATTTTGCATTGATTGTGAAGAGGAGGAAGAAAAGGATCAAGAAACATCAAAAGAAGAGGATATACACTAGGAAGCAACCCCAGAGAAAGAAGAAATGAGTATGACCATATCTTGTAAAGCATTGACAAGAATTACCACTCCTCAAACTCTCAAGATAGAAGGACATATCAAGAAGAAAAAGGTTCAAGAAGTGAAAGATCACATCGAGAAAGAAGAAATGAATCCGACCATATCTTGTAATGCATTGGCCAGAATTACCATTCCTCAAAGTATCAAGATAGAAGGACATATCAAGAAGAAAAATGTTCAAGAAGTGAAAGATCACATCAAGCATCAAGAAATGAATATGACCATATCTTGTAATGCATTGGAAGAAATTACCACTCCTCAAACTCTCAAGATAGAAGGACATATCAAGAATAAAAAGATTCAAGCAGTGAAAGATCAGATCGAGCACCAACAACAAGTTCTCCAACTTTTAAAGGATAACGCCACTTTGGTTCAGAATTGAATGAAACAACAGGTAGATCAACATCACAGTGAAAGAAGTTTTGATGTAGGCGATTGGGTATTTTTATGGCTACATCTCAAGCAAGCTATTTATGAGAAGGAAATGTTGGAAATACTACATGCACTTAAGAAATGGCGACCTTAGCTAATGGGAAGACACTTCAAGGTAAAAATGGATCATGATAGTCTTAAATAATTTTTAGAACAAAGATTATCTTTAGAAGAACAAAAAAAATAGGTCACAAATATGTTGGTTTATGACCTTGAAATCATCTACAAAAAAGGTAAGAAAAATATTGTTGCAAATGCACTTTCAAGAAAGGATGAGGATGTGGAAGCATTGTTTTGCACAATTTCTATTATCTAACCAAATTGGATAAACAAAGCAAAGGATGAATGGAAGAAGGATGAAGAAGTGTGGCCACTCATTCAAAAGTTGCAAAAGATCCCAGTTCAAATAATATTGCCAGAATTTGACGAGGAAGGAAAAATCATATTGGAACCTGGAGTAGTAACAAAAACAAGAACCCGACAGCTACGAATTCGATCAATTTCAGAGTATCTCATCAAGTGGAAGAACTTACCTGTTGAAGATTCCGGATGGGAGGACAAGAACTTTATACAAAAGCAATGAGAACTACTCAAGCATTGAGGACAAAAAATTTTGAAGGAGAGGGGCATGTTAGGTCCCTATACTACTAGTGTAACCCCTTATTTTTATTAGTACAACCCCCTTATTATATTGTTGTGCCCATATAGTCCCCATATTGTTATTATTGTGCCCCATAGAAGCCCACTATTGCTATTATTGTGCAGTTACATTATTATTGTTATGTCAGCTCTGATTGTATTATGACCCGTTAGACTCTATATAGAAATGAGGTCTTTTCATTTGAATCATCCAATAATTGTTCATTTGTGTAATGTAAAGGAGGTTTCCCCCTCAAAGAGGCTGAATTCTAAGGCTTTGATCTATCTTTTCTATCTTTTTATGAGTTGGCGATCGAGTGAAGCTATAGCCCTCTGATCAAGTGAGGCAGATCGACGGTGGGGGTTTTAAAGCGCATGAGGTGCTAAGGTGATGCGATCGCCATCGGATTAGGCGAGGTAGATCAACAGTGGGGACTTAAAGTGCATAAATTAAGTGGAAGACTTCACGTGAGGCAACAATTAGAGAAAATAATGAATCAGACGGTGATTGTGAAGGTTTGTTGGGGATCAGATGACGAGGAAACGATGCATGAAGAACGTGCTGAAGGAGGTTTTTAAATGAAAACAACAGAAAAACCAGTGCGGGTGAACAAATAACTGCATCAAGTAGCAAACTCCATATCTCATGTGAGAACCAGAAACCTGTGTTTTTGGGGTTGCTGAAGGGTCTCTTCCTCAAGTCATGGTCCCAAAGGGAGGAGATGAGGCCGAGACACCTACGCACAACCTGATAGTGATATTTTTCACCTAGCTAACCTGTAAAATGAAAGAAGGCACAAATGTAAGTAAACTACAACACAACCGATCTACTCTATGCTACTATAATGAAAATGCAGCTACCTAAGCAAATAACTAGAAAAACCATGAATCCTACTTAAGCAAATGAACAGAACCAGGAAGCTACTTAAGAAAATGAACAAAAACAGAAATCTATGCTAGCATACATGTACAATAAAGAGGAGCTTTGGCTGCTCGGGTTCAACCCTCAGAGTTAACTCAGAGCTGGCTTAAAACAAAACTCATTCTCATTATGAAAACAATGGATTACAAAACAAACTATCACAAGTTTTGCAACTCAGAAATAAAGTAGAGTTTTTACAATATAAGTCTGAATCCTAATGAGGTCCTAAGCCTCTCTACTTATACATCTGATAAACTAGTTTCTTTCCTTTTCCTTGCTCGGCTATCTTCTAGTCCTCAAAGTGATGGATGTTTGTACTCTAAGCCGATGGAGGAATATTCAAATGGAGGGGTAGTAAATGAGGAGGATTTACCTCCTATAATTACTCTCCCTTGTCCCATTCGAGTTTTGACCAAGGTATTTGCCATAGTTCCTTGCTTTTATCCTTTATGCCTACATTTTTCCTTGCTTGTATCCTTTATTTCTGCATTATATGCACATTAGACCACAAAGAAAAATATCCAACTCTAACTCTTCTCATAAGCAAAATATAATCAAAAGTATGCAATAAGGTGTGAGAATAGTTGGTTTGACTAGGCTAGGAGGTGACTTAAGGCCAATTATGTCCCATATAATTACTCAATGATGAGGTTCATCATCACCCCCTTACTGAAAGTGTTGCTCATCCTCTGAGCAACTTAGTCAATGTCCATGCCCTTCATGGCTCTAGTAGCCTCTTTGACATCCCATGCTTCTACTGTGGTCTCTTCTTCTTGTTCATAGAAGCATACTTTCCTTTCTACTTCTTCCCACTGCCTCTTTTCCTTGGCTTCTTTTCTCCCTTCTAGCATCCCTAAGAGTAGTGGTGGACTGAGTTTTAGGCCTATCCAATTGATCTTCAACCTTTGCATTGATTTCTTATACATATGTGTCCTATTGAGTGCCTCTCTCAACCTTTGAGGGAGCGATATTCTCTGATCGTCAAGCTGTGTGGCATTGTTTTCCATCTCCTTTAGCAGGCATGTATATTATCATTTTTTTAGCATCCTAAACATATCCTCAAAATGTGAATTTGCTTGCTCTTGGGCAACAAGATATCTAGGGGCCAGCTGAGGATCATTTTCAATTAGATTATGGGTACTGATTAGGGCTATGGGATTTGATTTTTCATCTCTGATGAAAAAAAGGGTTCATTTTTCTCTCTAGCCAATATTATTTTCCTCTCTGCAGCCCTTGGCTTCTTATGGTTCATCGAGGATGCCAAAGCCATTAATTGTAGATCTCCTAGATCTGCATTAAGATCCCAAATATTCATGTTTATGAGGGCCATGTTGTGCAAGTAAAACTCAGCCATTTTGGCCCTATCCTCTAGTGCATTTTGATCACAAAGCTAAATAAACTGCCTGTAGTCCTGAAATGGCATGGTGCCCATTTGTGCTAGTGTTTTAATCTGAAATTGTAGCTATTGTTCTCTGAGGTAAGGAGCATAGGATTTAGCTGGAATCCTACACTTTTGCTACTTCTTCTCTGTTTCAATGCCTTCTTCCTCTTGTTGTTCTTTCTCATCTCCATCAGTTTCTTCCTCTGTTTCAACATCATCCTTCTTGTGTTCTATTTTAGCATCATCCTCCTTATGTTCTCTTTCATCATGTTTCTTTGTATTAGTTTCTTCTTTCTCCATGACAAAAGGACTATCATCATAGATGAGGGTTTTGATGTCATCCTCTGCTGGTAAGTCTCTGAAGACCGACCATTTTATAGGGAACCTGAGGTTTTGGAGGGCATCCTTAATGAGGATCCTAATCAACCCATGGTGAGCCAACTGTTGGGAATTCCCTTTCTTTACTTTGTTGCTGGAGTCTATGAGTGAGTGCATCAGAAAATAGGGTATTCTGAGTCTTTGGTGAATTGGTGTTTCTACCCCAAGTCTTAATTCTTCAAGTCTTCTCAAATGGTTGCCATAAAAATACTGTATCTATGGACTCTTGCATTCTCTTTTGACTTATTAAAGAACTTCCTTTTTGCCACCTTTTCACTTATAAACCAACTACCTCTTAAAATTTACAACTTTTGATCAAATGATGCATATGAGGAGTGAGTGGGATACTTACCTGTGGTCTTGATGCCATGCTGCAGTTGTCAAAGATCAGACGTGTTGTTGATGGTCATTCTTCTTCCTTATTTGTTGTCTGTTGATGATTTCTTAGCTTTTGGAGGTGTCTGTGACTAGAGATCTGATGCTGTTGCTGCTGTGGAGCTCCTGGATTACCACTTGGCAATGTTTGGTGTCTCCCTTCGAATTTCTTGATCATGTTGCTGGATGGTGTTGTGAGGATGCTGTAATGAATGGACAGAGGGAGTAGGAGTGTATGTGGATGCAGGGATGATGGTAATGGTTGAGGTGATTCTGTAGAAAACACAATCTTCACCTGAATTGAAGCAATGAAGTGAAAAACAATGGAATTAATGGAGGGATGCATGGTAAGGAGTGGAGGAGATGAATATATGTGAGGTAGGGTTCCCTTTGGATCTTCTCTTTGCTCCTTGCTTGTCTTTTTCACCCACTTGCAAATAACAATTATGTTTTTTTTTCTTTTTTATTATTATATATTTTTTTGAAAAACACCTAGGCTGCCTCAGAGAGGTTTTCACCCTAGATATCTGCCCTGGGCACCTCAAGAAAGGTTTTCACCCAGGGATCTTCTTACTCTTTTTAATTTCTTCTCATCCTTGGGCTGCCTCATGAGGTTTTCAACCCAAAGATGGGACTTAGGCGCCTCATGGAGGTTTTCATCTAAACCCTTATTCTTTTTTTCTTTTTCAGTGTCCTGATGAGGGAGGAGCTGGAACTTGCTCCACCATCATAACTGTCTTATTGATATTGTCAATGAACTCTTGTTTTGATAAAGGCCTCTTGTACATTTTCAATCGGTGTCCATTAACTAGCAATGGAATGGCTTCTTCATCAATAGTTCTGATTTGCACTGAACCATTTTCATGGCATATTTCCACCACATAAGGTTTGAGCCATCTTGTCCTTAGCTTGCCCTTGAAGTCTTTATACCTTGAATCAGATAACAATGCCCAATCTCCCTCTTGAAATTGCTTCTCCTTAATGTGTTTTTCATTCCATATCTTCCTCTGAAGCTGAACTATCTCTGTATGTAGGAGGGCCTGCATTCTGAATTCATCCAAGCCATTCAAATGTAACAACCTTTCTTTCTCTGCATGACTGAGATCCAAATCTAGTTGGGCTGCCATCCTCAATGTGTTATATTCAAACTCAATGGACAACAAAGCCTTTTTCTCATAGACCATCTCATAGGTTGTAAATCCAGTGGTGGTCTTCCATGTTGTATTATAGGCCCAGGTGACCTCAACTAGCCTTTTTTCCCAATCCTTCCTGCTGCTGCTCACTACCTTGGTTAAGATGTTCTCCAGTGTCTTGTTGGTCACCTCCAATCGCCCATTAGCTTGTGGATGATAAGGAGTGGAGGTCCTATGCTTGATTTTTTGATGGCTGACAAGTTTTTCAATCATGTTGGAGGTAAACTCGCTGCCTTGGTCTGTGGCTAGCTCTCTAGGGTACCCAAATTTGTAGAATATATTCTCCCTTAGGAACTCAACCACCTTTTCTTCTGTTGCTTCCTTAATTGCCTTGGTTTCAACCCACTTAGTCAAATAATCCGTGCACACAATGATGTGCTGTTTTTTCTTTGAAGGAGGGCTGATAGGCCCAATGAAGTCCATGCCCCACTTGTTAAATGGCTCGAAAGTCACTTAAGGTTGTAGGGGAATTTCATATCTTGGAGTAGGCTTTCCCATCCTTTGGCACCGATGACACTGACTAATATACTTTTTCACATCCTGATGAAGAGTAGGAAAATAATAGCCTTCTTGCAACACTTGAATGTTGTCCTCTTTGCTGCAAAGTGACCTCCACAAGGCCCATCATGACAGGTCAAAAGGATGTCAAAGACTTCCTCTTCCCATACACACCTTCTTTTGATATGGGCCAAGTTTGAACAGATTTTCCCCAATCTAGGTGAAGGGGGTGCTCTTTTTGACTATCTTGCTCTTTTCTTTAGAGGGAAGTTTGGTGGAAATTGTGCTGATACCAAATATTTTGCTATATCAGCAAACCATGGGGAGAGAACTGAAATAGAAAACAAATGCTCATTTGGTAACTGGTCATCCACCATTCCTTCTCCACCTACAGGTAAATTCATCCTAGATAGAAAGTCAACAACAACATTTTCCTTACCAGGTTTATCAATGATAGTTAGATTAAACTGCTGTAATAAAAGCACCCATCTTATAATTATAGCATTCACATCTGATTTGTTCTTTAAATATTTGATTGCAACATGGTTAGTATGCACAAATGCTTAATAGCCTGTAATGTAATGCCTAAATTTGTTTAATGCATGCACAACACCCAGGAATTCCTTTTCGGTCACAGTATAATTCAGCTTAGCCTTTGACAGGTTTTTACTGATAAAATAAATGGCATAGGGCAATTTCTCCTCTTCATGACCTAAGGCTGCTCCTATGGTTTTGTGTGAGGCATCAACATGAATATGAAAAGGGAGGGCCCAATTTGGGCCTTTAAGGATTGGTGCAGTGGTTAACTTAGTCTTTAGAATGTCTAAGGCCTCTTGATAGCTCTTTGACCAGATAAAATCAGAATCTTTGGCCAAAAACCCGAACAAAGGAGAGGCCAACTTGCTGAATTCCTTTATGAACCTCTGGTAGTATCCAGCTAACCCTAATAAACTCCTGACATATCTCTGATTTTGTGGAGGTGGGACCCTTTGGATGATTGCTATTTTGTTTGGGTCCACCTGCAGTTCTTACTGAGATATTAAATGACCTAGCACAATCCCTTCAGTCATTAAGAATTCACATTTTTCTGGATTGAGAGACAGATTCATTTCAATGCATTTGTGTAATACTTTGCCTAGGTTAGTCAGGGCTTCTTGGAAATCACAGCCATAAGGTGTAAAATCATCCATATAGATTTCCACAACATCATGTACTAATTCAACAAAAATACTCAAGACTACTCTTTGGAAGGTGGCAAGAGCATTGTATAGGCCAAAAAGAAGGACCCTATAGGAAAAATTACCCTAAGGACAGGTAATGTGGTCTTATCCTAGTCTTCTAGGTAGATTTGGATTTGGTTGCACCCACTAAATCCATCTAGGAAGGAAAAAAAACTTCTTCCCTGCTAGGCCATCTAGAAGTTGGTCAATGAAGGGTAGGGGAAAATGATCCTTCTTTGTGGCTTTGTTCAACTCCTTATAATCAACACAAATCCTCCACTTACCATTTTTCTTGGGAACTAACACTAAAGGAGAGACCCACTCACTGTCTAAGATAGGGTAAATGAATCCTGCATCTAGTAGTTTTTGCAGTTCTTCTTTGACTATGTCCTTAAGAGCTGGATTCATCCTCCTTTGTGGTTGCATGATTGGCTTGCAACCTTCTTTGATGTATATGTGGTGAGTACACACTGAGGGGTGTACTCCCTTAATTTCCTTATAACTCCAAGTGAAGGCTTCTAAATGTTCTCTCAACATGTTTCATAGCTTTTCCTCTTCTAAAGCAGAAAGAGATGGGTTAATTTTCAAATTTCTCTCTAGGCCAAATTCTATGGTTTTGACATGGAGTGGGTTGGAATTGGCCAAGCATAAGTCAATTGGATGATTTCTCTATCAAAAGTTTTAGAAGATGGTCGCTAAGTTGTAACTCTATACATATGGCAAACATGCATGAGCCGTGTCCACCATTGACAGTTGTAATACACAATACGATATCAATCCCTGAATCAACAACTTCATTGTTATTGCCATGAGCCCAATAAAATGTCACCTGAAACAGGAGATGGGTTTCTTTACCTTTCGTCCATGGAAAATGCTAGAGAAGCACTCCAGAAAATTCAAGCATAAAATCTAGAGAATCCATGAGTTCAGCTGGAGAATACAACAACCCAGCTGAAGAATACAACAGTCCAGATGCTTTTGGTCCACTCCTGCCGAAAAGATAATTGGTGCCTCTAGGTTGAGTCCAGCCTGACACTTTTGAGGATTAAGATCAAGGGCTCTCGCGCATGAACCAAGATTTGATCTTTTTCATAGCTTGTTTATCATAGAGACAGTAAAGTAGCAGTTTGTCACTGAGTTCCAGCAGCTCAAGTCTGAAAAATATAGTAACACGGAGATCAAGGAGATGTAAAAATCATGGGTGAAATTGCATGGGATTACATGAAATGATTCAGGCCAATTTGGAAGCAGTTCCAACCCAGCTTCAACTGATTCCAGCAGTTCTAGAATTACACCATATGTACCTCCACACGCTAGAAGGGCTAAAACTACAAATTTGGAACGATGGAAATGCCGAAAAGCTTTGCAAATTCAGAGATAGTGACAAAGCGTTGCAAATTCAGATACAGTGACAAAGTGATACAATGCCAAAGTGTAGATGATTATTTCTTGGACTCAATTAATGGGTTATTGTGGAATCTGTATGTGAAAAACAGGTTGCAACCTACACCTGTAGCTTTTGAACTTTTAGTTTGTACAGAACATTATTCACTGGTAAGAACTTTTATTTACTGGTGCTTTTGAACTTTAGTTTGTACAGAACATTATTCACTGGTAAGAACTTTTATTTTCTGGTAAGAACTTTATATCAAGATTAACAAGATGGCTGCGGGGCAGCTAGTCTCTGTGAAGAGAGCCTTTACAGTTACTACAGAAATTTTATGTGGATCCAACCTCTTTGATGTTGACGTGGCACTTTTTAGTTCCGTGGAGAGAGAAACTGTGAAGTGGAAAACAAACGCCCTACCCATCATGCAGAGGCCCACGAGTTAAGTATTGTGTGAGTGAAAAGGACACGTCCTATCAAAAGTTTTAGAAGATGGTCGCTGAGTTGTAACTCTATACATATGGCGAACATGTATGATGCATGAGCTGTGTCCACCATTGACAGTTGTAATACACAATACGATATCAATGCCTGAATCAACAACTTCATTATTATTTCCATGAGCCCAATACAATGTCACCTGAAACAGAAGATGGGTTTCTTTACCTTTCGTCCATGGAAAATGCCAGAGAAGCACTCCAGAAAATTCAAGCATAAAACCTAGAGAATCCATGAGTTCAGCTGGAGAATACAACAACCCAGCGGAAGAATACAACAGTTCAGATGCTTTTGGTCCACTCCTGCTGAATAGATAACTGGTGCCTCTAGGTTGAGTCCAGCCTTTGACACTTTTGAGGATTAAGATCAAGGGCTCTCGCGCATGAACCAAGATTTGATCTTTTTTGTTTTTAGCTTGTTTACCATAGAGACAGTAAAGTAACAGTTTGTCACTGAGTTCCAGCGGCTCAAGTCTGAAAAATAGAGTAACGCGGAGATCAAGGAGATGTAAAAATCATGGGTGAAATTGCATGGGATTACATGAAATGATTCAGGCCGATTTGGAAGCAGTTCCAACCCAGCTTCAACTGATTCCAGCGGTTTTGGAATTACACCATATGTACCTCCACACACTAGAAGGGCTAAAACTACAAATTTGGAATGATGGAAATGCCGAAAAGCTTTGCAAATTCAGAGATAGTGACAAAGCGTTGCAAATTCAGAGACAGTGACAAAGCGATACAATGCCAAAGTGTAGATGATCATTGCTTGGACTCAATTAATGGGTTATTGTGGAATCTTTACCGTGAAAAACAGGTCACAACCTACACCTGTAGCTTTTGAACTTTTAGTTTGTACAGAACATTATTCACTGGTAAGAACTTTTATTTACTAGTGCTTTTGAACTTTTGTTTGTACAAAACATTATTCACTGGTAAGAACTTTTATTTACTGGTAAGAACTTTTAGTTTGTACAGAACATTATTTACTGGTAAATGAGGTGTTTTTTAATTTTAAGTTTTTACAGAACATTATTTACTGGCAAATGAGGAGCTTTTGAATTTTTCGTTTGTACAAAACATTATTTACTGGTAAATGGTAAATGAATTTTTTGTTTGTACAGAACATTATTTAATGGCTACTCCCAATCTGTAACTCATGAGTCATATTCTAACGCAATTATAACTTATGAGTCATATTCTAATGCAATTATATGTTACAGTGTGTTTGAATAATGTTGAAATCATGTGCGCTTTCAGTGTATTACCTCTGAGAAATACGGGGTATATCCTCGTTCCCACGAGCCGCTCACGCCCTCCCAAGCGCTGGAACTCCTGTTGCCACTGCTTGTGCTGCACGATTTTCTTTTTCTTTCTATTAGAACTTCAATAACTATGGTCTTTCCTGAAAGACCTGAAACTTAGCTTCCTCCTGAAACTTAGCTTCCTGAGACACCTAAAACATTTGCTAACATTAGCTTTCCTCCTGAAACTTAGCTTCCTGAGACACCTAAAACATTTGCTAACATTAGCTTCCTGAAACACCTGAAACATTTGCTAACATGCGCGCGTGGATGAAAAATGTGTTTGCTAACCTGAATCTGCAATGTGTTTGCTAACCTGAATGAAGATAGAGGGCGGTGAATGAAGATAGATAACCTGAATGAAGATAGAGGGCGGTGGAATGAAGACATGTTGACAGCTGTAAACAATCGTGTCAGTGAACGATGACAAGTATAAACGTGCTGCGTTCATGCAAGGTCCACAGGCCAATTAAACAATTGTGTCAGTGAACGATGACAAGTATAAAGGTGCTGCGTTCATGCAAGGTCCATAGGCCAATTTTGAAACTTAGGATAAATTAAGTTGCCCACACCAAACTAACATCGGGGCAAGTGATGCCGACAATAAGAGGGTAAATACAAAACTTTGGCTAAAATTTTCTTGCACAGAAACTGCCCAACATAAACTTTGGTTAAAGACTAAATAACCGGTACAAATTTACGGTCAACGCATGAATTAATAGTCAGTCAACCGCCGATCGAACACTAATAGTCCCTGCGCTGCCGTAGGCAGGGACTAATAATGATACTATATTATTAGTATTATTTTAAAGTTAAAAATAAATGTAATATCATATAATGTATTTACAATATTTAAATAATATAAAATAGTAATTTAAAAGTTATAATATTTTCAATTTTAAAGAACCGAGAGGTTCATTATTTGGTTTGTGCTGAACATGGGTTGACACATGTCCCTCTTAAAATAAAAATAAAAGTAAAATATTCTCTAAATAAAAAATAAATGTTGAATAAAAATAAAAGTAAAATATTCTCTAAATAAAAAATAAATGTTGGCTATAATAAAAAAACAAAAATGAATATGTTATGCATGTAATTAGATGTCCATACTTAATATAATTTCATATAAAATAATTAGAAGTAAAAAATTGTGTAAGATGTTTAAACCTTATACTTTTTCAAAAATACTTTAACACAGGAAGATCTATGTTAACCAATTTATATTGATATCAAATTCAAATGATTTATGTTGACATCAAATTCAAATATATACATATATAAGCAAAAAAAAAATGTTGAAAGAAAATATTTTAATGTTGTACATAATGAAAATCAATGTGGGTTATCAATAAAATATTTTAATACAAATTAATATTGACAAATACTTAAAATACGATGCACATGTTATGTAAAGTATTTTAATAATGTTTTATTATCAACCATGTATATATTATATATTGTTTTAAGAAAATTATGGATATATGAGATAAAACTATTGAAAAAACCATGTATATATTAGATAAAACTATTGAAAAATAAGTTTTTATAGTTAAAAATTTTGAATTGTCTAGAATTTTATAATTTGACCCTCTTTAGATATATGTTTTTTTGTCGAAATCCAACAAATGTTTTTTAAACTTAGAAATTGTTATGTATTTTATAGAACATTCAAAAATACAATTTAACAATGAAAAATTATGCATTTTATTTTGCACTTTAAAAGAAATTTGCACCTAAAGAAATTTACTCATGTTAGATCCATATCTAAGATGGATCTATATTGGTTTAAAGAATATTAACTATTACCCAACCCAAATGATCAAAATCTAATAATGTCTTGAAATTAGGTGTTAAATCTATCTATTTTGGAAATTGTACCAAAACCTATTTTCATGGGGCTTCAAAAAGAGCTTTGTATTATGCTTCAGGTGGTTCACATAGTTTGAACCACCTAGTTCTCTTCAAATTTAAAAGAGAGGTGGTTGGTTCCAGGAAAAAAAGACCCTTAGTGTACATAAAAAAATGTAGAGAAGTTGTGACAAATTCCATTGGTCACAACCCCTTAATCATAAGATGAAAGATTTTACAGAAGCTTATCATGATCCTTTACATTAAAAAAAAAAAGCAAAATGAAATACATGATCTCTAATTGAATCACAATTAATTGGTTTCTAATATTACTACTTCTATTAAAATACTTATATATCAATGTAATTTAATTAAGAAATCAAAAAGCCGAAACCTTCGAAATCTCCGCCCTGCACGAGGAATTGGCACACTTACAAATCTCTATGAGACAACTTTGTTTAAAACCTTCTTAAGCCTGTACTTATGATGACCCCCTTAGCTACTTGTCTCTGATCTTAATGAACCAGTTATAGATATAGAAATAGATCTTTCCATGATATTTATGTTTTTCCTTACTTTCCCAAATAATATAGAAGAAAAATTATATAAGATTTTAAAGTTTTTTAAAGAAAGTATTCGCTTTTTATTTTTCTAATTCAATTATATTTTTAAGTTGACATTTTGGGTTATGGTTTGACTGGGAAAATTTGTTTTATTTAAACCAGCTAACTAAAATTTTCTTCATTTTAATATATTTTTATATAACAAATTAATTTAAAAAAAGTTGTGTTTAGTATGATTTTTTGGATTTTTCTGTACTGGAATTTAGCGGAAAAAATTAAGGCAAAATCTTGATTTGTGTTATTTAAATTGGTTTTCTGACTATACATATGGATTCAACACCCTGAAAAATTTCTAGAACACTTGGATTGTGTAAAGTTACGGATCAAACTTGTGATTTCAATAAATTTCTGCCAGAATTTAAAGAAATTATACCAGAAAAATCCACCAAAAAACTTAAAAAAAAAATCGCACTAGAAACAATTCCAAGAATAACTCGCCTTCGCAATTTTAATGTACTTAAACGGTCATCAAAATAATTCCCATAAATCAACAAAAATATAACTAAATTTTTCTCAAAATAATTCCATGAGTCAACAAAAATAAATTTTTGAAGTGTAAAAGTATAAACCTTTTAGCATGTGTCATATTCTCGTAGGAAGCCATCGCAAATGTATAACGGGTTTGATATATTGTTCGACGGCTAAGCTGGAATTGCGGATGGATGAACCAATCCAAATATTTTGTGAATTTATATTGTCGGACTAACAAGTTTGACTTGGGATTTCTTTTTGAAAAAAAAAAAAATATTAATGAATCAAAAAGTCTAAAACTTATAATAATTAAATAAGGAGTAGTCTTTAACGCGACGTTTTGAAAGCCTTTCTGGCGATTTTTTCCGGTGAAAATCCGGCAGTAATTTATTGGAATCCAAGTTTGATAGCTAATTTCTGCACAATGAAACCGTCCCAGGGGTTTTTCAGGGTGCTGAATCCGAATATGCAGTTAAAAAACCATTTTAACTGCAACAAATCATGATTTCATCTCAATTTCTTCCGCCGGATTCCGTCACCGGAATCTCAAAAAGTCGCATTATAGACAACTCCTTTATTTAATGTTTATATAAAATATTAAAAAAAGTCAACTTATATTTAATAGTGTTATATTTGGTATATATGTTATTAAATTCTAAACTAAAAAAAATTAACTAGGTAGAGAGGCTTATTTTATAAAAGGGACGTGTAAGTTTGTTAGTTAGTCAAATTTTATTTAAAATAAAAATAAAAAATAAAAATTATGTTTTAAATAGAGAAATAATATAGATTATAATTGAAAAAAATGAATATGTTCTAAATTAATTAAGAATAAAAAAAATATGAGTTAGATGTTTAAATCTTATAATTTAGTTATTGATAAAATATTATAATACGAATTAATATTGACATATACTTAAAAATATGTTAATAATAAAAAATGAATTTAATTTGCATTAAAAAATATACATGTTATGTAAAATATTTTAATGTCAATTGTGTATATATTATATATTATTTTAAAAAATTATGCCTATATTTTATATATATATATATATATAAACCTTTATTTAGTCTTATATATTTTATTTAATATTCAAAAATACAATTTAAATAATTTAAAAAAATTTCATACTTTCGGCTCATTTAAATCCATACTTAAAATAGATCTATAATAATATATAATATCGTTAAATATGATAACTTTCAACAAAATTATGACTATTGATTTAATTGTTTGTGCCATTGAAATTAAATAAATTAAATTTATTTAATGATTGGAAAGTAAAATATAGAATAAAAGTTCAGCAGATAATATTAACACTGTGACACTTGGTATATAGCTAATAAATTTTAAGTAGTGAAAATAATGATTTGGATTTACAAAAATCCTTGCCAAATTTTCTTTAAATATAACTAGAATTTCCATAATTTTCCAAGCAATTTCTTCGGCTAAAATAACGGCATGATACATCCCATCATTCATGGTATCCGGAAAGATATTAACCGTTATAATATAATGGTTTCCTTTGTTTACATATATTTTGCCAATTATATGTTTCTCGAGTTTTACCGGATGTTTTAATCTCCTGCTACAAATCTCTGCCTACCGGGTAATACCACCTTGGCTTTAGTCAATTCTTTAATTTTTAACGAAGGACGGGTTCAACATTAATGTTTCTGGCAGCATTTTGGCAGTAGCGGCACGGCAGTGAGAGAAAGGAGGAAACCATCGAAAATGACAAGAGAGACGTAGAACTATCATGACAGAGATTGAGTTGTAAGAATTTTGTTTGAATGGGTTTTTTTACCAAGTTTAAGAATAAAAATTCATTACAAATATTTAAAAATCATGTATGAATACAATACACATATTTATAAATGGTAATCATATTCATAAATTATGGCGTAAATTATGTGAAACACAATACAATATGAACTTCAAATTATAGTTTAATTAAATATTAAAAAATATTTTTTTAATAATATTGAAAAATAAATATTATAAATTACATTGCTTAATACTAAAAAAATTAATTACTTAAATTATAGTTACACCAATAACTAATTAATAGCTTCTAAAAAATAGAATACCACTTAAACGAAATACTTGTAATCTTTCTTGGTCAACCTAAATTTATTTATATATTAAAAAATTAATTAAAAACTAAAATAAAATCATTTAAAATTTTATGCCACATGTAATAAATCAACATATTTCCTTTTCTAAATAGCTAACCCAAAACACATTTCTTTTCCTAAGTTTGTTTCCAACCCAAAACACATTTCTTTCCCTAAGTTTGTTTCCATTAAAAAAGTGTTATTAAAGCCATTTAAGTGAGCCCAACCTCTTGTTTTTAAAGGATATCAAGGTATTATTAGTCCCTACCATCTCGCAATGGCATGGGACTACAGTAATCAGTTGGCGATGTTAAGCAATTAATTTAACCTGCTTATTATTACTCCTAATCACTTATAACTAAAATTGTTAGTCTCATATAGTTTCACCATCTTATTTGGCCTCTTCCCGAGGCGGAGAGGCCAAACGCATGTTATGTGTACTTATTTGGAAATCTATTTCACTATGTTTCACAATTTAACAGATATTAAATGCTATAATGGATATAAGCTAAAGCAAGTTCCCAAGTTGTAGTTGACAAGTGGTGCATGTTGTTGAGGTGCCAGCGGTTGAAGTTGGCAGCTGGTGCATGCCAGGGGGTGCTGTATGTTGTTATCAGTTATCGAGCATACAAGCGGTGATACGACAATTCAATAACAGGACGGCTTCAATAACAAGACACATGGAAGTTGATGGCTTCAATAATAGGACCCGCTTGGCTGACTTCAATAACATGACCGCTTCCAAGACTGCTTCCCGCTTCCGACATGCATAGTAGTTGATGGCTTCAATAACAGGACCCGCTTCCACCATGCCTGCAAGTTGATGGCAATTGCAGATTGCAGCAGCGAATAAATGTCACAAAATCTCTGGTAGATTCTAGAGCTAACATGATGCCTAACATGATATGATATCCGTCTAGGAGGTAGATTCCAACACCTAATATGATACCTGATACCCATCCTGGAGGCTTATCTTTCTGTCAGTTGTAATAAAAAGCCTATATCATATGCTCATCTGTGATTAGAAATAAAATCTTTCTCATATAATAGCAGCATGCATTCTGATTAGAAAATCTTATCTTTCTCATATAATAGCAGCATGCATTCTGATTAGAAAATCTTTGTTGTAGGCTTATCTTTGTAATCTTTGTAAGTCTGTTGTAATCTTTGTTGCAGGCTTCAACTCCCTTATCTTTGTTGCAGGCTTTTTTTTGTAGAGGCATTCTTTTGTTGCTAGAGGCATTGAGTTATCACAATCAAGGTATGCTCATCTGTTATATATAAATTATATATAAAAGAGGCATTCTTTTGTTGCTGGAGGCATTGAGTTATCACAATGAAGGTATGCTCATATGTTTTATATATAAATTATATATAAAAGATAAGGTTATAAGCTAATGATTCATGAAGAGTAATACCTGTCTTCCCGCAACATTTTCCAGCTTCTGTCTATTTTCCTTTTCCTTTTGTTGCAAGAGGCATTAGCTTGGGTTCTTTGGAAGTCTGAAGAAAGATGCTTCTTCAAAAGCCTTTTGCTGCAAGAGGCATTAGCTTGGGTTCTTCAGAAGTATGAAGAAAGCTGCTTCTTCGAAAGTCAGAAGAAGTCTGAACAAAGTTGCAAGCACACCTGCACTGCCTATTCTGCCATGCTAATGCTTAATGGTTGTAAACACCGCGTTTATGCTGCCATGCTAATTGGTGTAAAATTAATATTATCCCTCATTCAACTTATATATTACACTAATATAAATTTACAAATAGCTAAAATCTCCATTTTTTTTATACCAATGGAACCCAAAAAACACTATTATACCAATGTCAATGCTTCGATTGCATTTTGGATAAGAGATTTTACATGCGACAGACCGCTTGTTGCCAATGGGTACAAAAAAGAGACATTGAATACACATTTCTTCGTAAGTTGCAGAATACACATTTCAATTTAGATGAAGTTGGAATATTGTCCAATAAACTTATTTGCACTTTGTGCCCAGACCGAACTTGAGGCTAGGGATAACAACTAAAAATATTAATATCAGGTGGAAATGTCAGAAATCAAATACAATATGGGGAACTTGCAGATTAATTAGAGCAGCTCTGTGTCGTCCATGGAACTCTTACTTTACGGGCTACCTTTTCTTCTGTCCTAGAATCTGTAACCTCTGCGGTGGCCTTGCTCCTGCTTCTGGAACTTGCTACATCTTGAACTACTGCTGGTGGAACTAGCTTTGATTCTGCACTTGAAATGCCAGACTGTTTGGTATACCGCTGGTACTGTGCGAGACAACGGCTGCTGGTTCAAGGTCTTCATATAAACCACGAGCAGAAGAACGAGAGATAAGGGATTGCTCCATTAGATAGGTTTTTACGGTCCGGGTAATGGACCTTGGAGCCAACAGGTAATGGACCTCGCTGACAGCCAAGCTAACCTTTGTTCCACTGCCCGCTATGAAATGATTTCTTTATGCCAGAATAAGGCATTTGGTATGCATGCAGGTTCGCGTTCAACATGAGAGATACATGGTTGTTCGTGTTCAGCATGAGAGATATGTGGTTGTTCGCGTTCAACATGAGAGATACGTGGTTGTGTTTCTCATGAAAAAACAATCATGTGGGTGTTGCATTCTTTGCTCTTTGGAGTTGGGAAATGTTGAGATGTATGGTGCTTTGAGATATTTGGTGGAAGAAAAGTTCCCCATTCCTTTGCTGGTAAATGTTTCAAATGTTCCCCGTCCACTTACCACATATGCTTTGAAAAGTATTCACCACCTACTTCTGGAATCCAAGCCAGTGGGATTTTTCTGCCGTCCCGAGGAATTGGAGTTCGGAAATGTTGAGATGTGAAGCATTAGAAAAATGTGAGAAACAACTATCAATTTTCATCTATGATGCCTAGTTGTACAAGATGTATGGTAATAGTTTTTATTAAATACATGATCCTCTCCACGTCTATGGCTATTAAAATCTCAACACAGACTCCTATGCAGTAGCAATTTCAACACAAATTGATTTGTCATATTATGAATTTTTAGAATTGTTGTTAATTCAATACATCATGAATTAATATTGAAAGCAGGAGCTACAAAAACAGGAACTATTCAACTAACTATGCAATAATTTCATAATGACAGATAGAGGTAATAGCGCATTATATTTCTCTGCAATATCGAAGCGGTATCAAAGCCTCTGCTGCCATTATTCCTACCTCTACAGCTATCGGTTTGCACTTCTATCCCATCTGGGAAGCAACTTCAAAAAACTAATCTATTCTCTCAATCACTTAAGAGTATTAAACTTACAAATATTAACAAATATTAACTTAAGACTCAATAACATGTAGTCTCTCTGGTTTTACAATTAACACAGTTGAGTCAAACATATTAACAAATATTAACTTAAGATTCAATAACATGTAGTCTCTCTGGTTTTACAATTAACATAGTCGAGTCAGACATATCAACATTAAAATCACGAGTTTAAACGAAATCCCTGGCACCGTGACATTTTCCAAGCAATACATCTACAAATGTTGAATTTGATTCAATACTCAAATTTATTCACCATTTCAGATCTAAAAACTCGGATGCAATATTTCATCCGCAAATGCAAATTTATTCACCATTTCAGATCTAAAAACTCCGATGCAATATTTCATCCGCAAATGCAAATCAGGCGGACATAATGTTTCAACTATCACTTTCTTTCTCCAATTTCTAGAAACTGCCTATCATCGTCAACCACTTGATCAATCCGGAGAAAACCTATTTAGAGCATAAGGGTTGGCATTCATCCAATATTAATAATACCATTGCCATTGCACATGGAAATGAAAACCATTGTGTCTGTTTCTGTAGTTGCTGCTCTCAGTTTTTTATTCTATTCAGACACTAGCCCTTAACCGTTCAAAAATGCTTCTGAGTAGAGTTATTTTTTCTTACCTGTATTATGCCCGTTTCTTTACCTGTATCATGTCACTCATACAAGTGTAGTATATGGGACTCATACAAGTGTAGTATATGCAGATGCTGTGACATAGCTAGCACAATCTCTTTTTTCTAGGCCTAATTGAACTAAGGTGAGCCTGGATTGTTCCTTCTCATGCCTAATAGAACTAGTAATCCCAAGTATAACATGGTCCCATGTAAGGTTGTCCTGTCCCGTCAACCCGTCCCAAGAAACCTCTAAATTCCTCTGGCTTAGAGCAAGGACTAGCTGCCACACAGCCCCTTGTTTGGTTATTAAAATTGTGTGTTTATATATACCAATTCCATATTATCTCCAACGTTTTTAAGATTTTGCTATCCATTCAACATTCAATTTAGCGTTCAACATTTAGTACATACAAGTATAGAGGGTAAGTGTATATATATGTAAAGTTTACACGTGTTGTTTTATTATGAATAATTTGAGGGTAAGTTTATATATATGTAAAGTTTACACGTGTTGTTTTATTATAATTAATTTGATTATGTTTTATTATGAATAATTTGAATATGTTTGTTTTATAAGTTCAATTAGGAAATGGATCAACAAAAAATAGTAAAATACATAATCAAATATTTTTATCCTTTAGGCGCGGATGTCTCAATAAAGTAATTAAAATGTTTTTTTCCTTTAGGAGCCAATGTCTCATTAAAGTAATTAAAATGTGGCAAATATCTGGGGTGGGTTTCATGCAAATTATTTAAAACAATAATTTTTTTGGTATTATTAGTCCCTGCCTCCGGCATAGCAGGGACTATAGCGTTCGATTGAGCATTGAATCCATATTAAGTTGGGTTGACCAACTCATTTAACCAATCTTTTAAAAAACCATTTCACCAAAAAATCTTTTTATCCAAAGTTTCCGGTTTGAGGTCTTATTGTCGGGCTATGGATTTTGTTCCTCCAAAAAATGTTTTATCCAAAGTTTGAGAATACCCATCCACCTTTTTATCGAAAGTTATCGAAAGTTTGAAACTGCAAAGGTTTTATCCAAAGTTTGAAAAAACCCATCCACCCCTTTATCCAAAATTTCAAACTACATATATCCTCCGTTTTGTATATTTCAAAGTTTGTCACTGCATATAAATTTGACACTACATATATCCTTATCCTTAGTTTTACAATTGGCTGTGCATTGGAATAAATTAAACAACATTTTTGCCTTGCCACCTATTGCTACCATGCAAGGTCGCCACCTATTGCTACCATGCAAGGTTGCTGTCGAGCCTGGGTTATGGTGTGGGCGTCATTCCATCTCCTATACTCACATGATATCCAAATATAATCACATGATATCCAACTAGCTTGCTGCTTCAGGGACGAACTCATTGGTATGCAAAGAGAGAGCTTGCTATTGAGCAGGTCATAAATGATGCCTTGCCTGTACCTGAAGAAAGAAGAAAGATCTATGTCAGTGGACATCTCAGCCATGCGTTGATGTAAAAATTTAGATACTTGCATTGTTGATTAATTACATCTCTGCCATTAAACTTCCTTAAACTTAAGGAAGCTTAAAGGAATGAATTGAAGCAAAACTCAAGCAAGCTTCATTGATGGTGCTTCTGCAAAGGATTGAGAATAAACATGTACAACATTTGAATAGCGGGCTGCGGCGCAAAACTGCCAGTTTTCCTGAGAGAAGCTCAGGCATGAAAAGCATGAGGGAAACACTGGTACCTGAATAAAGCAAACTAGTAGATGAATAAAGCGAACTAGTAGCGAATATTCATGTTCTCTGTCTGAGGGAAACAGAAAACCATAGCATGCATAGTAAGTTAGATTAACGAAAATAATTGCAAAAATACAGTTAATAGTTGATTAAAACGTTTCTCTCAAGCTTGTATAGTGTATAGTGTATGCTTACTCTTTTTTTCTTTTGAATATTGTAGGAAAACATCCTCAAAGAAACTAGGAGTCGTAGTATCATTGATTCTTATATCGCCACAATGAAGCAGGTAAGTAGCAATCAACGTCTTGCGTTTCAAATGATATTCATGGTCAGGAAGGTTCTTGATTTGTGTGCTAATAAATGGATCCCTGGACATGAAACGATGAAATCCAAAACTATAAATGAGTTCCATTCAGAAATTGGACAAAAGCTCGGTTTAAACCCCCCCAAAAAAATATGTGTAATATGTTTGCAGGAAACAATTTTTGGTATTAGAGGTGTCACAAGTGGTAGGAAGGAGTTTGGTAAAAGATTAGAGGAACTTACATGTCCAAGCCCACGCTGCAAGATTCTGAGAATGGGAACATTTCTGCGAGCTTCCATGAACATTTCTGTGAGCTTCCATTCTGAGAATGGGAACATTTCTGCGAGCTTCCAAGCATGGAGACATTTTTGAGCACTGGAATTTCTGAGAATTGTGTTCATCAGAATTGTATTCATGGCAGCTTTCGGCTTTCCAGTTAAGGGCATGAAACGATAAGGCTTTCCAGCTAAGGGCATGAAACGCTAAGGGTCACTGGTATTTTCACTCTATCTGGAAGTTGCATGGGACAATGTCCGAGGCATGGAATTGAAGACAACACATGGTTTCTTTTTTCTTCACTTTATGCAAAAGCGTTCATGAAGACAACACGTGGTTTGCTTTATGCAAGTGTTCACAACTGCCATTAATGAAAAATTTGAAGTCTATTGGTTTCTTAAAGACTACGTGGTTTTTAGAAACGACTAGTATTGTGTGCTGCTATAATTTTGTTCTGTTGCTTATCCTTTAGTAAAAATGTTGTGTTGTTAAACTCGCAGTTGAATTCATATTTCTGCTCAAACCTTGAAGTCAAAAGCATATTTTCTTAATCGATATATTGATTCTATCACTTCAAACTTTATCTCTTCAATATCTCTTGAATGAAAATTTATAAAACGAGTAGTTAAAAAAAGAAAAAGTGACCTATTCCGCCTGTTTCCATTTGGTACATACTAGCTCATTCTGGAATAGGGCTTTAACAACAACGATATTATTGATTTCAAGAAGGAGACCATTACCTTCTTGACATCTCGTATATGTTCTTCGATTTAAAATTTTTAATTAGCTAAACATTATATCTCGTGAGGGTCCTCTACCCACCTTAATTGATAGCATTGAATGTAGCGCATATGAGATATGGAAAAATGTTTACATTAATCTTTAAAATAAAGATTTACAATAGCTCTATGTGATGTATTTCGGTATATGCGACTGAAATCATTTGACATGGACTTCTCTTAGCTCTCTTAGCGTTTGGTAATTCATGCTCTGGCTTACGACAACCTGCAGTAACTAGCAACTACCAGCCACCCCTTGCCATCGAACTGCTTTATTACCAGCTGCCCCATGCCAACCAACTGCTTCATTCAGGCACGATATTTTGCCCAGATTTATATTTGGTTAAGTAAAAAATACAAAATTATATTTGGTTAAATACAAAATATTGTTATAGTGTAGTAGTATAACTCTCTTATTTGAACATAAACCAGAATTCTCCATTGCAGAAGTTCGACCTAGATAATGCTTCTAATGTTGTTGTTCCCACTCCAGATTGTTCTCGTGATACTGCTGGATATTACCACGGTTTCGCTCTAATTATCCATTCACGTGTCACTGTCATTTCATGTAATCATGTAAAATGAAGAAGATGGTAAGTTAAAACTTCTTTACTCCTGAGTAGCGACCACTTGTTGCAAGCGGTGTTTTCTTATTAGCATTATATAGTCACATTTTTTTGCATTCTGCGCTAACAGGGACTCCTCATATGCATGCCGTCCTTGTTTCACTTTAACCCCCTGCCAAATTGTAATGGGTATGAAGTTTATTATTAAACAAATAGTAATGGAGGCACATTATTTGTTTATCGTTAAACAAATAGTAATGAGTGGTAGTATGTATTTTCCTATGAGTGTGGAGATGTTATATTATATTAATTCCAATAATGATATGTGTTAAAGTAGGAAAAAATCATTACTCTACATGATAAATATGTTGGATTCAGTTCTCTTACACTTTTTCCATGAAAAGAAACCATTGGGAAACATCTCACTAGTAGGAAAGGCATGAAAATAATTGTATAAGGAAATTTAGATTATGTAAAAACTTCATTTTAATTTTGAGTATGCATCCAATTAGTGATTTGGAAGCTTTGAAATTTATTGGTCAGTACGTCTCCATTGAGCACAGTGAAGATGTTATAACACTTGGTGCTATACCTTGTCTCATATCTATTTTATTTTTTCTTATTACTTATTTGCTCAGTTTTTTGAATGCATTCAATATGACTAGAACACCCCTCCATTGTATGTAGCACTCTGTTAACCTAAGCTAAGAAAATCTAGGTCCAAGGTGTAACAATGAAAGTAAATACTTTATTATTAAATAAATAAAGATAATGTAAAATGCTTGGAAAACGAGACACCAAGAGATGAGGTTCTTGCCAAATAAAATCCCATTGGAAAATTGGAATGGATAATTCTTTCATGATAAAACATCTAGATCTAATTCTAGATAAGCTTAATGGATTTGGAGATAAATATCCGTTAAGTTACTTAGCTGGAGAAAGATGCTAAGTTGAGAAAAACATAAAAGCCTTACGGGAGAGAAAAAGAAGATTTTATGAGGAAAAGCCTCGCGGGAGAGAAATGAGAGCTTTTCTGAGAAAATCCTAGGAAAATAAATAAAAATGATCCATAAAACCGGGACGCCGCTAATGGAAACCATATCATGAAAGAGGGTATTAAATACCCATTGAAGAGATCAATAAGAGGCAGTTGATCAATGGCAAGAACTCTCGGCTCGGGGGTGAACTGGAGGAAGTCAGTTCTAGGTTGGGTGGTGGTGCTCGATTTTCCAAGCGACATTATTTCAAATTCTCTTGTCAGATTCCATTGCATGAGAAGCGCTGTATGTTGTTTCTTACCTTGTATATTGTCGAATTCTCTCAACATATGTGTATAGTTGCATGTGTGATCTTTGTGTAGGAGGATGATTGAATAATGATGCATGAAACAACTAGGTATGATGAATAATTATGTTTTTAATATTTCCATAATATAGCAGGTAGTTCAAGTTATTCATGCTAGGCCTTTTGCATCTTGAATTGTATCTATTAAATGCCGTCTTAACTATTTATTCACTATGATTCGTACCGCATAAGATATATGTCGGTAATACTTTCAACTATGATAGTAGGACTATGAACATGTTATATCGAAAAGTTAACTACAATGTATTTATGATAATGTCTCCATTAATCCTTGTGTTAAATCCTCAAAGGAATGAAACCCAAATGCAGGATCTTGAATGATCATGATTGATTCTTTCCTTTGCGATGTGATGTATGCATGAGTAGAATTGGCTATTAACTTTGTCTATGAGATGATTATATATGGACGCATATGACAACTATTGCATATAAGTTTAAGCCAAGTTAAATTTAGTGAAGGAACAAAATATGGGGTTTTAATATTGGATCAAGGAGGTATCTACCAATAGTATGTTTTTTTATATGGTGTCAATGAGGTATGTGACAAATGGTATTAGAGCTCCAAGTTCAAACATTTTGGCCTATGGGCCAATCCGCCTATGTAATATATGAATACTTTGTAGGTCCTAATTTAGGTCTTACACTTAGGCCTTACATAATTAAGAAGTTTAATGGAGGGTTCAGGTATAAATTAACATAAGACAAATATCTGAGAATCCATAACAGTTGGAATTAAATCCTAAAATGATTTATTGAGGGGGGATGTTGAAGAAATAACATATATATATATATAAATTGAAATCAAAGATAATTTTGAATTGGAGTTATGGAAAATGATGGATAGCAAAAAAAAAGAATGAAGTTTTCTATATTGCTCAACAACCATGAAACTAGTTGTGTTCCCAATTACTTAAAGGGATCAATTGTATTTCTCGAGCTCTTTGTTTTACAAGAATTGAGAAGAGAAAGAGGACTATGACAAATGCCTCACAGTTAAGGAGTAGCATATAACATGGGTTCCCAACACGTCACCCAAAGTTGTACCCAACGATGAAAAAAAAACCATATTCCAATTAGCTGACATATACAAAATTAAAAAGGCGTGAGCCGACATGTCCTCCTAAATGGATACAAGCCTTCTTCATGCATGCTTAATATAAATATATATTAAGAATTTGTCATAAGACTCGATCATAATCATATTGGAGATTCTTGATATATTTCAAGAATTTATAATCATAATCATATTGGAGATTCTTGATATATTTCAAGAATTTATAAATTGAAGATATATTTAAGAAGAATCGATCATAATCATCTTGGGTAAATGGTAAAGGGATAAGATTTGCAAATAGTTTGACTGCTTTTGTGTATACGCGGAGATGCCTCACAGAAAGGAGTGAGGGCATGCCATTGAGCATCCTTTGGGAAACCATGGGTAGTGTCAACAGAATGTGGGCCTATGAAATCATTGTGTCCAGGGAGAGTGCAAGCCAAACCAAACATATAGCATTTATGTTCAATTGAGACATTGTTCAGTTTGCTCACTTCTCCCTCATGATACCCGATTTTTTGGTACTTGTGACAATAGAATCGCCTTTGGGTGTTATCGAGTGACAACTTATGACTTTCAGGTCTTGATATTCTATCAAATTCAAATGGATTCACCTTGGTGCTGTACAACATCAACTCCAAAAATGGAGAAGCCATGTTACTTCATGCGATGGTGATACTAAAGGTCATATTCAACTGAAAGAGTAAGGTTGGTTTCAAAATGTTTTCTTTCTTATTATGCAAGTCACTATTTTTACAAAAACAAAACTCTCACGTCCCTAAAATCTCAATCGAATATGGTAGCTTTAGGAAGAGGCTGCTATTACTGGTAGATTGAAAGCATCCCCGCACTGGAATTAAAGGAAAAAAACATTGGACTGTTGTTTCCTAGTCAAATCTGTAATATCGACAATTTTTTCCCTTTTGTTACACAAAGCCACTCTCGAAAAAGAATTCATAGGGATAAGGTTTATCCCTTTGACAATGCTCGTAGCTATCTTTTCCCTTTCCGTTGAAGATTGAATAGGCAAGACTGATGTTTTTCTTCAATATCACTCAGTCTGCCTTATCCACTAAGTGGAGATGTTTCCATAAGATAATGATTATCCAGTTGTTTCGATAACTCTATCTCATATTTGCATTAGGGACAGAGGCAACGCATATTGGAGGGTGGCAAGATCGTTTTAAATAGTGACGATAGCCATTGCATGAGGAGGTCTGAGTTTATCGACATTAGGTTTTACCTTCTTGGTAAGAAAACCATGTAGAATATATGTTCTGATTAAAAAACCCGAACAAAACTTATGCAACAGGGATTGCATTCCACGGGACAAAGAGGTATAGAATGCATGGATTAGGGTTAGTTTCTTGGAAGGAGGACAAACTTTGACCATAATTTAAATGCTATAAAAGGACTGGCATTAATCAACATATCTATGTACAAGGACTGGCATTAATCAACATATCTATGTACAAGTAATATGGTTGAACGTTCCCAGTACAGAGGAACTCGGTAAAGAATCTTGGGGGGAAGGTGCTGAGTGTAGCTCCCTCGTGGCAGGTCCACCATAATCATGTACGTGTAGAAAGAAAGAAAGGTAGTTTTAGGTATTGTATGTATTTATGTGCATTGCGTTGCTCATATTTTTTTGTACCCATTAATGTGTGAAAACACACCAAAACATGTAGAAACCGGTTGACATGTATGCTCTGTTTGTTGCAATACTTATTTGAAATTCCCTTGATTGCAATGATATTATCTTCAGATTATTCTACATAATTATTATTAAGACAAGTTTAAATGACGTGTGGACTTTTTGTACCATTTTCCTTTGAATCACGAGATGGGGATTCAAGAGATGTCAAATACATGTAGATTAGACGATCACAAGGCTGAGAAACAATCTTACAACGTCATCATTTCAAAAGAGTCAAAAGGTACCAGATATCGAGGAGCCAAATTCTAGTTGAGTCATGCAATGTCAAAAATGTCGACCTCAACCTAATATTATTTGGTGCTTAGATCCCTTCGTCACTGCAGGAAGGTAGAGAGCACTTCACTCTTCCTTGCACGTGCTTCTCTCCCCTTGAAATGGATATTGACCTTGCCTTTAACAAACCATTGCATAATGATCCGGCCAACACAAAAGTTGGGTTGGCCTTCGTATCTTTCTCCAAGAATTAGTAAGAGAGATATCTTGGCAATGAATTGTCAATGCCAAATGCTTGGAGGGGCATGCAATTTTAGGGAAAGTGAAATTGGCATAGTTGTGGTTAACTCTATTATAAATGGTCAACGCCAAATATTTGAGGCATGCATTTTCGAAAAATTTGAAACCTACCAGACATCCGACGAATTGGGACAAAATGTGTATAAACAAACTACATAGACTTGTGAGTATGGTTATTTGAGCTATTTTTTTATGTGTATAAAATATGCTCCCATAAAAATATGAATACCTCCTGAGTTGCTTGATTTACATTAATATTTGAAGGTTGTATGTTATCTTCCTCGTTTTGCATACAATGAGTGTTGTGGATGAACGAGAGTAAGATTCAAACTCAATTATGTGCGTACATGTATGTAAGGCTCATTATGTGCTTACTATGAGCAGCAAATGTATGCATGAAAATATTATGTGCTTTCATGCATGAATATCTCCCATGATTTAAAAATAGATTTAAGATATCTTACAATGGATATAATAAACTAGAAGGTATTTAATCCTTACAATTATATCGAAATTCTCAAATCTAAGTATTGTGGATAACTATATTAGCATTAGGGGGAGAAAGCAACCATTGAAGGTTTATGGAAACAAATAATTATGCAATGTGGTTATATAACAAATAACCTTGCAGTGATGTGGTGGAATGGAGAGTAATACAACTAAATAACAACCATTAACATGTTGATTAATTCCCATAAGTAGAAATGGACAAATTGGTCACTGTTTTATTTTACTTAATTATTAAGTGTTGGGAATTATGTGGAAGGTAAATTTTTATTTCATTATATGTTCCCTAAAACTTAAGTTATTGTTGAATGCCCTTGGGAGGGCACACAGACTTTATACCAGATGTACAAGTGGTTTAAAATATTTATGATAGACTTTGTTTTAAATGTTCATAGTCGAGCTTGATAGGTATGATTATGGTATTAAAAGATTGGATAAGGAATTCTAGTGGTGTGGTCATCATGGGTTGTAAATATACATATAAGTGTTGAAAAGAGTAATGGGGAATAAAGAAAGTTGAATACTATGTTTAATTTTGTACCAATAGGTCTCTTCTACCATACTATCACCATATTACTTTACTCATATTAAAATTAAAATTATGAGTTGCATGATTGCTATGCAAGGACATAGTTTAATAGAATGAAGATGATACTTAAGGGAAGAAATATTGAACTCTTATGAGGTAAATGGAAAACAGAAAAGATAAAAATGACAAGTGCCATTTCCATAGATCATGGTCAACTCGAAGAAAGATTGAAAATAAAAGTATATAAATGGAAACCTATATAAATCTTCAGAAATTGATGGTTAATTAAGTGGGTTCCATCCTAGAACAATTATGAAGATCATTGTACGAAGTATGAGACTATGTAATTTTATTATTGTCTTTTGAATTAATCTACAACTAATGATGCAATTCATGTTGATATAGTAGATGAATCATTTAATTCACCCTTAGTAGGAAAATGCTCCAAATATACACTATTGGAGGGAACTAAACCTTACTAGGTTATTATTCATATATTCAATAGAAATATGTGTAATTAATTGAACATGCATATTTTGGAACATACAAGTTTCTTTGAGTAAAGAAATATCTCAATAATTATAACTAAAGTAGATAAGAGGCACAAATTATATTCCAATCTAGATGGAACTAGGGTCAAGAGTTGTGAAGGGAATGCACAAATACAGTACAACTCATTGTATGCATGTTGAAGGAGACATCATACATTAATAAATTATGACTCTAATAAGAAGGTCAATGGGACTGACACCAAAAGTACATCTAGGGTACATACATAATGGGAGTGTAAAAGCCACTCCTGGTGCTTCTCGGTTAATGGTAGAAAGACAATATTAAGAGCACATTCTCCAAGGCTCACTCAAAAACTTGCAACTTAAAGTGTACAACCTAAAAACTCCACAACCTTAATGTATATATCCATCCAGATATAGATGGGGTGTTGTTAATATCCCTCAAATAAGAACCTTTCAAAAAGAAGCTTCCAATAGAATGATTGAAGATCTTACAAATGTACTTCTTGTGGAAAGTGATAAGGTAAAAATGATCAGTGTGTTCCTACTTTATATGAATAAAGTATACTTGCAGATTAGATATGGTGATGCTTGATGCATTAGAGAAATTCAGAGTAGCTTAATGACTGATAGGAATTGCACACTAGATTCGAAACATGACTAGTCCAAATTAATAAACCAATCTTTAGTAAAATTATAAGGCATCAGGTAAAATTATGATAATCAAAGGATCTTAGGCTGGTAGTAAAATTATGTATGCATCAAGTAAAATGGAACATATAAAATATTCTAGACGAGGAAGAAAGAGCATAACAAGTCATGCAACAACTTGTTGCTAAATTAAGAAGATGATGACTAAGTGGCACTGGTAATTAGGATTGTTGGGTATCTAGAAATCTATTCAGATAAATGAACAACTGTATAATATGAAATGCATATTTTGTACCACTAATTCCTATCAACCACTCTTGAAGAAGTCTGCCTGTCAGATTGCATTAATAGTATTGTCTAGTTCTGAATAAGACACATAACAATTGTTGCATAAAAAATGTGGGAATTCATGTTAATGAATTTGATAATTGATAAATGAGTTATATTCTCTTGGTTTCCAGGGGTCATTTAATGTTAAAATGAGGTGTTAACAGGTAAATGACCTAGGTTCACACCCTGGTACACATAATGCCTAAAAACTTAGAGGGTGTGGAATGGAGAACATTATAACCTTCACTTATGATCCATGCATAGATGTAGATGCATGCATGCTGATTGTTCGATTAGTTGTGGATACAAAAGAGAAAACAGGAAATCAGATGACATGATTAGTTTAAGTGTGGAGTACTTTTGAGTACCAAACGATTATTTTCTTGGTTAAAGACAAGGTTAAGATTGTTATTAAACTTCAAGTATAATACTGAAGACCATACTAGACTAACTATCATATTTAATAAGTATGTTTTGTGATGGGGCGGAGGTCATATTCACTGTTATTAAAAACCTTGTCTATGGGGCATATTCAATCCTTAAACTCAAAATTATTCGTCTTGTAGAGTTGTATTATGCGTCTATCTTATCATTTTGCTGAAAATTTCGTGCAACCACAAGATACATGAAAAAAATTAGCTAAATAAAAGCACATGAATATTCTGACATCAAAATTTTCAGTTATGCTCTGGTTGCAGAAGTTGAACATGTCCATGAATTCCTTATTCTCCAATCGACAAACCAAACATGGTCTGATTGGACTTACCTAAAAGTAGTGTGAATGAAAGATTAAAAGAATTTTTGGCATAATACTAACATGGTTAAAAACATGTGGATGAAGTATATGTCATGTAGGTGATGCTATGGACATTTGGTATTGGGTACATGTGTACAGGTGGTACTGTGTACAAAAGGTACATATGGTACTAGTATGGATGCATGAATTGCATGAGGATATATGACATGTATAGTTTTATGTATGTAATGCAACATATGTGTAGATGCACATGGCTGAGGAAAAGGAATTGGGTGATTTCCTGGTGTGGCACCCGATCCAAAGTGCGTACAGAGGCAAGACCAAGGTGGAAACTAAGGATTGGTATTGGAAACTAGGGATAAGTATCCGTATTTAGTTTCAGTCTTAGTATACATATGGCATATGATGCTGATTTATGATTTTGATGGTTATGTTTGAGCTAACTTGATATGATATTTTATACATGTTGATTGGTCAAATGTGCTAGTTTGACTTGTTGTGGCTAATACAGGGAGACTACAGGAAGAAAGTGTTTGGCAAGAACACAAATGCATGAGAAGACCACGCATTCCTTCCTATTAATTAAAAAAAATGGAAATGAGGAATCATACTTAAAGGACATACAACATTAACCCATAGTTATTCATGTGGCAGTATTGTTACATTAACTATGGTAAACACAATTGAGTTTATGCATATGAAAATATCTCACAAAATTGGCTAAAATAAATGTTACAGTTAGCAATAGAAGGAGAATTGCTGGTAGAACTCCTTTGTAACCAATACATATCGAAAGATAAGATTTAGATGGCAAGGTGATGGGAGTCTGTAAATTTAGAAACAACTACCTGTGAATGAGGAATAATATTGTAAGATGCAATAATACACCGAGGACAGTGTAAATTTAAGGGGGGGAGTATGTAACACCCCTCCATTGTATGTAACACTCTACTAACCTAAGCTAAGAAAAGCTAGGTCCAAGGTGTAACAATGAAAGTAAATACTTTATTGTTAAATAAATAAAGATAATGTAAAACGCTTGGAAAACGAGACACCAAGAGATGAGGTTCTTTCCAAATAAAATCCCATTGGTGAATGGGAATGGATAATTCTTTCATGATAAGACTTCTAGATCTAATTCTAGATAAGCTTAATGGATTTGGAGATAAATATCCATTAAGTTACTTAGCTGGAGAAAGATGCTAAGTTAAGAAAAACATAAAAGCCTTGCGGGAGAGAAAGGCAAGCTTTTATGAGGAAAATACTTGTGAGAGAGAAAGGCAAGTTTTTATGAGCAAAGCCTAGCCAAATGGATAAAACAGATCCATAAAGCGGGACGTCACTAATGGAAACCATATCATGAAAGAGGGTATTAAATACCCATTGAAGAGATCAACAAGAGGCAGTTGATCCATGGCAAGAACTCTCGGCTCAGGGGTGAACTGGAGGAAGTCAGTTCTAGGTTGGGTGGCAGTGCTCGATTTTCCAAGTGACATTATTTCAAATTCTCTTGTCAGATTCCATTGCATGGGAAGTATTGTATGTTGTTTCTTACCTTGTATTGTCGAATTCTCTCAACATATGTGTATAGCTGCATGTGTGATCTTTGTGTAGGATGATGATTGATGCTAGGCCTTTTGCATGATGAATTGCATCCACTAAAGGTCATATTAACTATTTATTCACTATGCTTCATATTGCATAAGATATATGTTGGTAATAATTTCAACTATGACAATAGGAATATGAACATGTTATATGGAAAAGCTAGCTACGTTGTATTTATGACAATGTCTCCATTAATGCTTGTGATGAATCCTCAAAGGAATGAAACCCAAATGCAGGATCTTGAATGATAATGATTGATTCTTTCCTCTGCAATGTGATGTATGCATGAGTAGAATTGGTTGTGTTAAATTTGTTTATGAGATGATTATATATAGACGCATGTGACAACTATTGCATATAAATTTAATCCAAGTTAAATTTAGTGAAGGAACATAATATGTGGGTTTTAATACTAGGTCAAGGAGGTATCTGCCAATAGTATGTTTTTTTTTTTTTTTATATGGTGTCAAGGAGGTATGTGACAATGACTATTCTGTGTTTATTTTAGTTTGAGATTCAATCCCAGTTTCTAATAATGTCTTGAAATTGGGTGTTAAATCTATCTATTTTAGAAATTATAGCAAAACCTATTTGCCCAGGGCTTCAAAGTGAGCTCTGTATTTTGATTCAACTAGTTCACATAGATTTTATTTTATTTTAAAAGAGGGGTTTTTTTTTTCTTTCGAAGACACAAACCTTAGTGTACTTCAACACTACATGAAGGTTGTGCACGATTCCATTGGTCACAACCCATTAATCACGGAGATGGAAGATAGTTCAGAAGCCTAGCCTAATCCTTTGCATGAACAATTGCAAAAAATGTGGGAAGAAATACATGCTCTCTAATTGAATCACAATCAGTTGATTTCTAGTATTACTTCTTCTAATAAATCCTTATAGATCATTGCAATTTAATTAAGAATTCAGAAGATGAAATCTTTGAAAATTCTACTCTGCACTAGAAATTGGCAGAATTACAACTCTTTATGAGACAAATTTGTTCAGAATATTCCTTAGCAAGCACTTCTATCAGCTCCCCTTCGCTACTTGCCCTGAATCTTAATGAACTAGTTATGTATATAAAAATGGATCTTTTTCATGGCGTTTCTGCTTCCCTCACTTGCCCAAATAGTATGGAAGTAAAATTCTATAAATTTTGGGTTTTTTTGGAAAAATATTCTTTTTATTTTTATTTTCTAGTTCAATTGTATTCTCAAATTAACATTTTGAAATTATAGTTTGACTTAAAAAAAACTTTTTTATTTAACTACCTAAAATTCTTTTTACTTTAATATACTTTTGATACAAAAATAAATAAACTTAAATGGTAAAATTTTAAATTGTAAATTTTCAACTAATACTACTACTTTAAAATAAAAAATAAATTTAAACTAGCTTAGATCCATTTTAACTAGATCTATCAAGCGCCGAGAGGGATCCAATCTCTCAAGGTGCAAACCTCTTTTTTGAGTGCAAAAATTGAGGAAATGTTTGCACCTCGAGAGATTTGATCCCTCTTGACACTTGATGGATTCGGGTTAAGATGGATATAGGCTGGTTATTACTATATAATATATATATATTTGCATCTATGTGTCTCTCTCTTGTTCCCTCTCTCTATCTCAACCGCTAAACATACACATTTTTTCTCCATATCTATATCTCTCTCTCCCTCCCTCTTCCTCTCTGCCTCTCTCTCTTCCCTCCCGCTCTCCTCTCTCCCTCACTCTCTCTCTGTCATTGCCTTGTCACTCCCTCTCTCTCTACCTTTCTCCCTCTATGTCTTTCTTCTCCCTCCCTCCCTCCCTCTCTCTCTCCCTCCCCCCTCCATCTTTGTGCCTCCCTCTCTCTCTCTCTTTCCCTTCTCTCCCTATCTCTCTCCCCACCTCTTCTCTCTCTTCTCTACTCTCCTACCTCCGTCCCTCCGTCCCTCCCTCTCCATGTCTCCCTTGTCACTCCCCCTCTCTCCCTATGTCTTTGTTCTTTCTTCCCTCTCTCTGCCCCCTTCTCTTCTTCTCTCTCTCCCCTCCTCTCTCTCTTCCTTCCTCTCTCTCCCACCTCCCTCTCTCTGTCTCCCCCCATAATTCTCTCTCTCTTTCTCACTCTCTTCGCCCTCCAACTTTGTCACTATCTCCCTCCCTCTCTATCTCCCCCTCTCTTCCCTTCACTTTTATTTTTGTCATCGCTTGGATACTTAATATGGATCTATGTCGGTTCTTACTAATACTATTTGTATTATATAAATTCCACATCTTTAAATATAAATGTATTCTCATTTTTAATTTTATTAAAACTTTAATTTAATTTTTATGGGAATATTTTTAGTAATAGAGGGTTTAGATATATCTCAAAACTAATTATAACCCATTTCCTATTAACTTCAATTAAAAAAATGTTATAAATTAAATTAAAATAAAATATTTTCATTGTCAAATAAGTTATGGTTTTTGGGCCTCTGGTATTGATAAACCATGGTATTGGCCCATGAGATCATAACAGAGCCTATTTACAAGTTAATAATATCAGTGGTAAAGTGGGGGTGAATATCGATGGTTAAGAATCTTGTAATATTGTTATAAAATATTTTGATTGTGAAATAAGTTATTATTTTTTGACATGTAGTGTTAATAAACTATGGTATTAGCCCATGCTATATAGCTTGAGTGGGCCTAATGGTTAAGAGCATGTGTTTCCTCCTAAGAGGTCATAGGTTCAAAAATAGAGGGGGGTAGAGTATGTATACCTTTGTAGACTTAGCAGTCAAATTGCTGCGCGGAGGTGGGTCCCTTGTCCCACAAACAAGGGGGTCTCATACACAACTAGAGGGGGGTAGAGTATGTATGCCTTTGTAGACTTAGCAGTGAAATTGCTGCGCGGAGGTGGGTCCCTTGTCTCACAAACAAGGGGGTCTCATACACAACTAGAGGGGGGTAGAGTATGTATGCCTTTGTAGACTTAGCAATCAAATCGCTGCGCAGAGGTGGGTCCCTTGTCCCACAAACAAGGGGGTCTCATACACCAATTTGGTGTCTGGCTTGGCTGTGACCTTAAAAACGAATATTATTATTATTATTATTATGTAACAAAGTCTATTCACAAGTTCAAAATATTCATAATTAAAAATCCTATCATATTATTATAAAATATTTTAATCGTAAAATAAATTAAAATAATTCCCACAAATAAACAAAAATAATTTTTTAAATGTAAAAGTGTAAACCCTTTACCATACGTCATGTTCTCCAAGGAGGAGAATGCAGCTGAGTAGGAAGCCATCGCAGATATCTCATGGGCTTCATATATTGTTCCCATAAAAAGATTCGACCGCTAAGCTGAAAATGTGGATGGACGAACCAATCCAAATATATCGGTTTAATATTTGGAGGGTAATATAGAACAGAAGGCCAACCTGCAACATTTAATAGTGCCACATTTAAATTCTGAAGTAATAAAATTCCATAATATATCATATCATTAAATATTATGACCGTCAACCGAGTTATGATTATTGAGATTTAAGTGATGTGCTTTCTGAATTTATTTATTTAATGGTTGGACAGTTAAATATAATGAAAATTTGAGGATGCTTACCATCATTCATGGTAACAGGGTTTCCTATTATTTAGATATATTTGGCCAATTATATGTTTTTTTCGAGTTTTAAATCTCCTGGCACAAATCTCTGCTCACCAGCTACTAATACCAGCTTGGCTTTAGCCGATTCAGTAATTTTTAACCGAAAGGACGGGTACCAATGCATTCTTTAATATTAATAAATTTGATTTATATTTTCTCTCATATTTTTTGGTATTTTAGATTAGAGGCATTTATAAAATCTTCAACATTAAAAATCAATGTTGAAGTTCATGATTTTTCTTTTTCTTTTCTCTTTTCTTTTTTTTCTTTTTCTTTCTTCTTCTTTCTCTTTTTTTTTTTTTTTTTAATTTGGAAAAAAATAACAATTTATAATATTTGTAATATGTATCTTTTTTTTATTTATTGAATTTTTTTTCTTAATTTAGAAAAAATAATAATTTATGATGATGATGATGGTGGTGGTTAACGTCAACTGAGACCAAACTTTGGTCTATCGGACCTAAAGAAATGAATTATTTATTTTGATTTAAGATTTTATTCATATGCTCAAAAAGTTTGGAGAGAAGCCTCCGGAGCTCACTATAATTTTGATATTGTAAAAGGCTAGGAAGGTGAGCATTGCAACAAAGATTATGAAACTGAGATCTAATGTGGTTGTACGCGGGGCAATCTAAGAGGAAGTGATTTTCATCCTCGATGTTCATATTCTCACAGAGATGGTAGATCCTTTCCATCTATGGTGTTTTAGGAATTGCCCAACGACCCGTTTCACTATGGATCTCATGAGAGTTCGTTCTAATCTTGACTATATTAATTTTCTTCATTGAGCTAGTTAAAACAGAGATATACTTTTTATCTTCTAGGGTGGGTTTGATGACCTCCTTATAATATCTTAATTTTCTTTTAGTTGCTAAATCTTTCTCACACCACATTTTTCTTTGAACTTAGAAGTAACAATATTTTTAATGTTATTAATGTTTTGCAATGCAACATTCTCGTCAATCTCCCAATGGTTTAACCAGGCCCTAGTGTATTTATACTAACCTCGTTTGAGCCTTAGGTGGTTTTGGCTGGAATTTAAAGCTAGCTTAGGAAGTCTATGGTCTCCTATGCTATTTAGTTTGTGTTTGTACAACAAAAGCCTAGTCATAGCTAGGCTCTCGATAGGGGAAAGACCCACTTCTATAAGGAGAATAGGATAGGGTGTATTGCTTTTAATTTTGAGGTTATACGTTATAAAATGCTTTTGGATTTGCTCAATCTTTCTCCAGGATTCTCTAGAGATGATGCAACTCCAAACCTCACATCCATATAAGATAACAGGAGTGACTAAAGTTTCAAAGAGGAATTTCTTTCTATCCCACATTACGAGGTTTGTCATTTTACAATTATTTTCAAGACCAAAATAAGCTTTCCAACCCCATTAAACATTTTTTCAATGCTATAGTTCTAGTTGAGCTTGTGATGAATATCATTTCCTAGGTACTTGTAAGAAGACACTTCCTCCAAGTTACTATTGTCATATATAAAATTAGCATAAGTGTCCTTCTTGGATTTGATAATCATAACTTTTGTTTTGTTAGTGTTAATAGTCATATCCATGGTAGAGTAGAAATCCCTAAGAAGTCTAAGTTTCTTATCAAGATCAGATGGGCACCTCGCGAGAAGAACAATATCGTCAACATAGAGAAGGATGATGATGACTATCCCAACTAAAATCGTGCTAGCACAACCTACCTCTAAACAGCCTTGTAGCTTGTTGATGCAAATGCCAAATAGGGTAGGGGAGAGGGGGAAACCTTGTTTAACTTTGATATTACACTTAATAACTTTCTACCACCCCTCATTTCTCTTTAACTTGGCAATTACATTCTCGTATAACCTTATAGCAACAACTCTCAACTTGAAAGGAACCTTTGGCTCTTCTAATCTATTCCATAGGTTGTTTCTAGGAACTGTATCAAAAGCCTTTTCTAAAGTCCACAAAGCAACAAAAGAGATTGGATTTATCATTGTGGCATTCCTCCATAATGATCCTAAGCGTAACGATGTGGTCTGTTGTTGAGTGCTGCCTTCTGAAACTTGCTTGGCCTTTTATTGAAATTTGCAATATCCATTTTTTTATTTATTAAAATTTTAGAGAATCTATTTTTTTCCATATCCATTAAAATTGAAATTTAATAATTATACTCCAAACAATAATATATATATATATAGTAATTTTACTCCAAACTTTTAAAAAAATTACACTTTTATAAATCAACATATTTCTTATTTTTCTTTAATAACTTACCCAAAACACAAAGAATTAAAATAATCAACCTATTTTCTTTTCTAAATAAATTAGCCGAAATGCATTTCCTTTCCGAAGTAAGTTTCCATTAAAATAGTGTTGTTAGAGTCATTTAATCTAGGTTGCAGGTGTGGGATGACTTGAAATTTCCCCAAAATTTGGAGGAAATGATTAATGGGGAGTGAAAACATTTTATAATAAAAATTATAAAAATATATAAAAAAAATATTTGTTGAATTATATAATTTAAATTTCTTACATATTTTTAAATAATTAGTAAATTTAAAATTAATATTACTTATTAAGTTCGAATTTCTACCTGCAAAATGTCAAAATATTAAATTAAATTGTTTAAATATTATAATCAATTTAATATTTTAATTCATTACATGAATATTAAATTCAAAAATGAAAATTTGAAAATGTAAATAATTTAAGGGATATTTTTGAATTTAAGAAATATGGTGAAAATCAAAGAACTCATCATATTAATGTTCATATTTCTAGTAGGCCCAATGTAGTACATAGTAAAAAAAATGGCAAATGCCTAAAGTAGGAAAATAATTCATGGCCCAAAAATGCTCAAAGGCCAAAATATAACATTAAAGTTGAAGATGATCATAAAGTGCAATCTTCAGCATCAATACTATCCATAGAGACTTGATCCTCCCGAGGGACTCCAATTCCATCATCACCAACACTAATACCAAGATCATCTACAATGCTATCCAAAGGTATGCCAACTAAACCTACATTTGGTGAAGGATTATCCTCATCATCATCAATCTGAGAAGCATCCTCAACATCAACATCCCATTGTGCTATAGGACCCTCTAAATACTCAGGTTTATTCCTTGATAAAAGTTGAAGATTACTAAACCAATTTCTCCACTCTCTTAGAGGTAAGCCTATTCCTCTTAATAGAGTGAATGGAAATACAAGTGGATCAATTCCTTTTAGCTGTCGATGAACTAGAAACCTGACATAGGAAGCATGAGGCAAGATTTTGAAGCTAAAGTTTCGAGCCACTGATTTAGATTCAAACCATGCATTCCACTCTTGAGAAACAACATTGAGTTGTAAGGATGCAGGAACTTCAATCATACGTTGAAGAAGAATAAAGTATATAGCATATCTTGTTTTTGCAGATTTTAAAAACCTCTTCCTTGAATACATCCTAGAGATTGTTAGAGAGGCATGGTGGTTGTAAATGTAAATTTGTGCATCTCTTGCTTCCGAAATCATTTTTTCAATCCAACATATTTTTCCAATGTCTTTGAGGAAGTTATTCAAGGCATGTACACAACAAGGAGTCCAAAAGATATGCCTATATCAACTTTGAACCATCAAACCTGCTGCTTTGTAAACATACGCTGCATCTGTGATTACATGTAATATATTTGAAGGACCAACTCATTAATTCCTTCTTTCAATACTTCAAACATGAAGGTAGAATCCTTTAGTTTCTTGCTATAATCAATTTCTCTTAAAAAATAAGGCCCAACTAGAGATGTAACAATAATATTCAACAATGGCCTTCATTGAATATCTGTCCAACCATCCATGAATATTGAACATCTTGAATAAATCCATGATTGTTTAAGGAGGGCCATAAGCCCTTGCAATCTTGTCACCCCCTTATATAACAATGATGTCCTCATTTTGTTGTAATTTGGGGGTGCATATTTTGACTCATCATCGATGATTTTTTGCACCGTTTCTTTCTAATGTGGAGATCAGGTAGCACTAAATGAAATTCCACTTGCCATTAAAAAATCAACGATAACATCATTAGCCTCATCTCTATGTAGCACATTGTAGATTTTAGAAATTTGTTCATTAGCAAAATTAGCAGGCCTCTTACTCCTCCCAGAAGTAGACCCTCTCCCCAAATTGGTTTGATGAATTTTGATTCACCAAATTTTCCATATCATGGGAAAAAGATCTAGGTACTTTAAAAGTACAATCATTGTCCAAGTTCACTACATTGGATTCTAGGGCATCGTGTGAAGCTTTGTCAACTCTATCATTTTCTCAATCTTACATCTACAACCCTTTACCCCATCACCAGATAGGGATAAAATTTGATGTCACACCCTACTGTAGCTTCCTTCAAACACATGGTTACACAATGTACACATTCATTCTTCACAACCACCACTATTTTTTTTCTAATTCTTAGTAATTTCCTTCACAAATTTTAACAAGGGTTTCTTAGAGCTTGTGCTTTGTTGGACTCGGCTCTTGGAATCGGAGGAAGATAAGTATTTTCATATAGGCTAGTTGTTATTGAACTACCGCCCTCTATGATTTCCTTGATTAATACAAGAGACAAAAAACAAATTATAAACAAAATGTACAATAAGAAATGAAAAAATAAGATATTAAAAGAAAAAAAAATTAAAAACTAAAAATATAAACAATACACATTGAATATTCAATATTGCTTCTTAAACAAAATTTACAAATGTGCACAATTTTAAATCATAAATGAAATAGCAAAATACACACACATATTCCAAATTATCAAAATAAAATGAGAATTTCATAATATTGATATTTGAACATTTAAGAATCAATATTGTTCTTTAATTAAATAATTATTAATTATTAATTGTTATAAATAATTTTTTTTTAAAATATTACGTATAAATCATAAATCTCTGCCACTACACCTAAATCAATAATAATTATTAATTAATAATTTCTATAAATAATTTTTAAAAAAATATTACTTATAAATCATAAATCTGCCACGGCACCTAAATCAATAAAATTGAGTAGGATAAATAAAATTTAAAAAACTTTAAAATAAAATCAATATTCTGTTAATATGGTATTGTTTTACATTTAATAAAATAAAATTATTAAAAATAAAAGCACTAAAAGAAATTGCAACTATGACATTTGACAGTGTTATGTATATTATAATATTATATATAAATTTACAATAATAAACTTACCCAGCATTAAACCTGCAAACATATGCCATATCTCCCAAATCCGTGAGAAACTCTCAAAAACATGAGTGCAGAAGAGAATAATATGAGAGGGAACTTTAAAATGTTAACAAATTGAAAAGAAACTTCTAAGCCAGGAACTTTTAAAACAAATGCAGTGTTGACAAGTCGATAGAGAGAGAGTCATAAAGCAGTTGTGTGGAAATACCCAAGTCCAGCAACAATAATCTAGGTCCAGTAGTAAGAATAAACCATAATATGTATGTAATTTAGTGGTGAAGGTAAACAAATATTTATATCAATAAAAATATTTTCTAACAAACAATTTTATATACAATATAACAATCATGTGAATGGCATTCTTTGACAATGTTAAGCACTTTTAAGATAAAGATATAACCAATGCTTATATAATTTTATGATGAATTATGAACATATTATTTACACAAGCATATGACCAAACCCCAACCAAAGTTCATAAATCACAGAATAACAAGATGCAAATTCAATATCAATATTTGATTTAAAAGAAAATAATCCTTCATGTTGAATTTCCCCTCTAATTTGTATTGGACAATGTTCATAATGTTGAAAACATGAAGATCAACTATACAATTTACAAATATAAAAATGTTCAAGTTGGAATTCAAAGGGCTAAGAGTGAATCCATGAATGATAGCCACATGTTTTTGCAATCTCAACATAAAAAATGGTATATTTAGACCCTTTATCAAGATTATATTTAATTTAAGTTTTTATGAATATTAAAAACTTTAATGGAGAGTTTAAACACAGTAATCAAGAATTTTAAACTAAATGAAGTGTTTAGGAAAAAAATCTCAATAAATGATTTAAAATCTCTAAATTTAGGTATTTCAAATCAAAATGTTTGATTCCAAAGTTATGTGTCAAGAATCTTTCCCATTTTTGCAAGTTTTCATGGATATTCCAATTCCAAAAGGTGGAATCCCTTCATTTCTTCCATGTAATGTGGCAAACTTGGTACGTACAAATTCTTCATTGATTCTTCTATCTAATGCCATATAATTTTTTCCACTTAGATTTTGTACTATATTCTTACTTTTCTATCGAAGGTGGCAAACTTGTGTTTATAGATTCATCAAAGTATCTAATGAGATATAATTTTCTCCATTTAAATTTTGTACTATATTTTTAACATAGTTTATTTTAAAACTTATACAACTTTTTTGATATTGAGTATTTATTCCTCTCGGAAAAATATCTTAAAAACTACAAAATAAAAAATTTAGAAAGTAATAATTACAGTGGAGATAATTCTTAATCTTTGATTTGTGATTACTACTAAAAATATTCTAGAATATTCCATGGAAGTTAAATCCCCGCTATCCACCTAATTACGTTGATAGGCATGTATATTTTAGAAAATATTTTCTAGAATTTTAATTTAATTATCAATAATTAGGCCGATAGGCCTTTCCTATGCATCAACTTTTCGTCAACACTTTTACTCTGATCGGTTAGATTAGATGAAACACTTTCAACCGTTGATCTGAATCAGAAAACAAAACAATGGAAAATCAAGAAAGCATGGAAAGTCAAGAAAGCACAAAAGCTCAAAAAGATTCTATGCAAAAAATCAAGAAAGTACGAAAAAGATCATAAAAATCAAAGATCGAAAGAAAAAAGCTCAGAAAAGCAAAAAATTTTGAGGATTTTTATTTTTATTTTTATTTTTTAAATGCAATGTATTATTAATTTATTTTTATAATTTAATTGAAATATAAATTTTAAATTTTAAATTTAAAAATTAGTTTAGATTTATTTTTAGTTATAAGTTTATTATGTGTTAAGAGGGATTTTTTTTTTGAGGTATTGATTTTTTAAGAGTGAAAAGAGATTTGATTTTTTTGGGCATTTGGTAGATGTAGAGTTAAAATGAATTTAGATTAGTTTAAATATTAACCTTTAAATAACTCACATTACAGAAAAATACCATGGGAAAAAACCATAGATTAAAAATATAATAAGGAAAAACCATGGGTTGGAAAATTTTATATTTTATATTTTAATTTTAATTTGACTAAGTCAAAATGTTAAACATTGTAACATCTCTCTAAAATAATTAAATTCAATTTAAGTCCATGCTAGCTCCCATCATTTTCCTGCTCAAAAGATAGGCGTTCTCAACACCTTAGCTACTTCGGCGGGCGTTGCAAGTTTATGACGAAAATCACCTTGAAGATGAGAAAACTGACCTCTTGGAAGTTTTTAATAAGAATGGTTATAGTAGGTCTCAAGGTCTTAAGGCTTTTCAAAATGCTAAAAAGGGTCCTAAGAGAAAGATTGACCCCAAGGATTGGTCTTCCGGTGTTCATCTTCCCTTTATTCAAGGGACAACGGATAAAATCTCTAGGATCTTGAGGAAGCATAAGATTCATTCTTCTTTTAGACCTCTTAACACTATATGAAGTTCTCTTCATTTTGTTAAGGACCCGATTAACCCCAAGGATTAGAAGGGTGTTTATATCATTCCCTGTTCTTGTCGAGCTCCTTATATTGGTGAGACGGGTCGATCCATTAACCAAAGGATTTGTGAACATGCTGCCGACATCAGGCATGGAAGGTCTCGCTCCTCCGCTTTGGTAGAGCATGCAGAAAAAACCAATCATCACATCTCCATTGAAGAGGCTAAGGTCATTGCGAGGATTGCCCATTTTCATTATCGTAAATTTAGAGAGGCCTTAGAAATTGGAAAAAAAGACTTGTTAATTTAAATAGAGATGATGGCTGGAGTATCAACAGATACTAGATTCCTGCGCTTTCTTCCTAAAAAATTATTTTTATTTATCTATAGATTAATTAATTAATTTTTTTTGTTAATCCCCATATTGCTTAGTTTATGACTCTCTTAAATTATTTTTGGTAATATGAATAGGATTAAACCTTAATATTAATATAATATTATATATAATAATATTCATTAATAAGATTATATAGGGTTATGAATCCTTTCTCACCTGAGGGGGGATGTGAAAAAGAGAGCGATGAGGGTTCCGTCGGCAGGAGGACTCGAACCAGGGCAGCCTAGGCCATCGGCCTAGGGTGCTGCAGACTAGACCTCATTTTGGATGACGAAGACTAGGAGGTACGGGGTGGGTCAACAGGTTTTCTGTGGAGATGGTCCATACAATGGCCATGTAGGCTGTGGGTTGGATCCAGGGTGCTCAATCTGCAAGGATCCCAAGGAATATGTTTATTGGGACAAATTTCATCCAACTGAGAGGGTACAGTGGATGATTGCAGAGGAGGTTTTGGGCAGGGATTCTTCCTTCGTTTCTCCCATGAATCTCAGAGGCTTGATCGAGTACACAAACCCCACCCCTTCCCCCTTTGATCCTTTGTTTACATAATAGATTATACCCTAAATTATTCATTAATCGAGCATGTCCAAAGGTATGAATCAACAATCCAACTGTATATATTTGTGATGCTTACTGGTGCAAATTTTCATTTTTTCACAAACGTGTAATAGCGAATAGATTTACCTTAAATTATTCAACGTCCAAAGATATCAATCAACAATCCAGCTGTATAGGTATATGTGTGACGTTTACTGGTGCAAATTTTAATTTTTCACAAAAGCAGAATCGTTGTCAGGGTTTACTGGGAAGAGTTATGGCAGTGTAGGCGACCAGGCTGATTGAACCAATATCTCTTCTAAAAAAATTCAACAATTCGAATTTAATAATCCTATCGGCCTCTCTTTGTACCTTTTGGGACAATTGCTAGTTATTATATAGTTGGTATGGATTTAACCTCCATGCAATATTCTAGAATATTCTTAGTTGTGGTAGGAGGTGCATTCTATAGTATAAGAGTAATGTGTGGAGTTGACATGTCCCTTTGAAAATAAAAATTAAATATATTGTAAATAAGAAAAAGAATGTCTACTATAATAAAAATAAATAGTGATCACCATGGTGATTCTTTCAAATATTACCGTGGTAATGATGGTGGATCTTTTAAAAATTATTGTACTCTTGTGGGAAGAGGAAAAATGTATTTACTCTGTTTCTTATAATGCAAGTGTAGTGTGGCTAGATGAACATGCCTTGGTAATATTTATGCATGTGAAACTTGGATGGATAGACATGTGTCATAACCTTATACATGTATGGATAAATTGGTATGTTGGTGAAATCATGTACTTTTAATTAACACGTGTAAGAAAGAGGAACATGAAACGATGTTTGAAGTATAACTAGTAGAGCCTTATTGTTTGGGATTGATAAATGTTTTATATAATCATGATATTAGAATTTGTTGATGGTAGTAATTGCAGGAAGGGATTGTGACTTATGTGAAGGATGAATTATATTTAACATTATGACAAACAATGAACTAATGGTCCATGCAGAATGAGAGATTGTCAAATGCAAGATAATTGTAACAGCCCAAAGTAAATATAAAATTAATTTCCTAATTAAAATCAGAATCACAAATAAGTACATACCTATATTCCTTGTGATCAATGTCTGCCAGATGACAACAAGGTTTTGGGGACGACTCTCCACCCAACCGTAGGCTCAATTGCGCAAGGCTTTGCTACAACTGGCCACCCCCGAGCCCTCAATCAACGTACTATTGCCAGTGACTCCTAAGTCTTAGTACAACATTCTCCCAAGAAAATGAAATATAAACTCTCGGAATGATGGAATGCAGGAATGCCTCTCATCTTCCTCACCATCTATTAAATAGAACAACATTGGAAGGGGAACCACATGCACACACTCCATGTGCCTACATGCAACTATCTTTTGATTTTTAGCTTTCTTGTTTTATTTCTTTACTTTTCTTTTGATTTTTAGCTTTACTGATTTTTTTTATTGTTTTCTTTGTTTTATTTCTATTTATTCTTATTTAGAGCTTTAGTATAGTTATTACTATTTTTATTTTTATTATTTTTATTTATTTTCTTGTATATTTTTAAATATCATTTATTATTTAACATTTATGATTTATTATTTTTATTATTTATTATTAAGTGATTTATTATTTATTATTTATTTGTATTATTTATTATTTTTATTATTTATTATTATATTATTATTTATTATTTATTATTAAGGGGAGGGATATTACATACTCTCCCCCTTTAAGGAACTTCATCCCGAAGTTATGTTGAATTATGTATTATGTATTATTTTTATTATTTATTATTTATTATTTTATTTACTTCTTGTTGCCAACACCCTCTGCTGAACTAGTATAACTAGCAGGCATCGAAAGTCCCCAACACCCTGGGAAATCTCAAGGAATCTCTGTCCTTTTTCCCACTTTCGGCACCAGGCTAAGCTTGACCTGGTCTGTATCCTAGTCCAAGGCTGGCCCCAAGGCTCGCGCCTGACTCAGACCTCATCTGCCCCAAGGCAGGCATCCGGTCCGGTACTCAATGACCCTGGGCATTTGGCAAGGCTGGCCCACTCCCTCCACAACTACTAAGGCGCACAGCCCCAGGCATCGAAGCCCTTTACATCCCTTCCATACTTCGGCATCCCAATCCAATAATAGGCACCTAGCCTAGAACATCAGGCACTTGGCCTCCTCAAGATGGTCCCATAGCTCTTCTAGAGCTATCCATCAAGAGCTATACACAAGACAAAGGAATCACTGGCATATGTAGTGTTGATTGAGTTTTGTCCCCAGCCCATATGGTGTTACTTATTCTCCCTTGTGCGTATCGGCTCGCACAAGATCATCAATAAACCGGCCCTCTCGACCCATTTGTGGAGTCCCGTGAATCATCACATCTCCACATGCATCCAATGCATTAACCATACCATCATAGTATCATAGGAAATAATCCACATGCCAACTCTTGCATGTCATCATAAGAATGTTCATCTCTGTTAATTGCAACATTATGAATAATAAGGAACTGCATGCTCATGCATGTCATAGATTTGTATGGAACTATCGCATGCTTCAGTTATACCATCAACATAATTATATTAAAGACATATCATGACTTCTCATAAATGAACCACATGTCAATAATCCTCATATTATAGCATCATAATTCCTATGCCACGTTATGCATATCATATCCATCATGAGTATTGAACATTAAATACCTATCATCACTTAGTAAATGAATATGTCAATATATCTTGACATAACATCATAATACCTCTGCATATCGCTACTATCGTATGGATACCTTATCACTATAAGAACCATATGTACATCATTATCTTCCCACCATGATAGCATGAAACATCGTCAATATGTTTTCATCAAGTTGTCAATTACTTTTCAATAATCAGTTCGACTTCTTTCTACTAGGTAGTTGATTATTACACCAATGGTATAATCATCTAAGTACATCGTTAAATTTCACATGAGCCTCATCATCTTGAGTCTTAATCTCTCGTCATATATTCTTCCTAGTGATAGCATCTGTTCATTATTTCATTGTTCAATCTGATCTAAAAACATAGAGATAACATTCCTTGAATGTTGATCATACTATTCACTAATTATTTGGGTTGGATTGTTGTTCTCATTGTCCTTTAGCAATAGCAGTTGCTTGGCATTTCTCTGGTCCATTATTGCAAGAACACAACACTCTCAATATGATATTCTAATAAATTTAATTTTGCACTGCCATTGCCATTCAGATTACATGTATCTGCTCATTTACTACTATATTCTCAATGGCAAATCGTACAGACTTGGATTTTAGTTTAGATGTTGAGTATAATGTTACATGAGGTTTTGTGATTCAAGTTTAATTACATATAGTGGATAAAGATGTCGAAAGAGAAATGGAAAGGAGAAACTTGCTAAGGATAGTTCATGTGATTATGACCAACTTGGATCGTAGAGAAGAAGTATCACAATAGGGGTAAGAAATCAATAAGAAGAAACAACCGATTTTAGAACATAATGGAAGAGTTGGTATAATCATGACTTAGTACTCTAAAGGTATCACTATAAGATCTATCTAAGGGTGATGCACTTAAAAAAAAAATATTGGCAATCAACTAATAAACTTGAAAAAAAATCAGGGTAATAATGAAGGTTATTTTAAGGAACCTGTAAGGTTTGATAAATAGAATGATTGGAGAAGATAAGTTGTGTGCATAACAACATCTATAACAATGGGAGAGCCACATTGTAAAGTTTTTCATAGGTGACTAACTATATGAATGAATTATGGATAACAAGACGTGTGATAAGGAGATTTTATTATGTTGATCTCTTCAAACAAGAAAAGATAAGCGGATTACACTTGGTAGCTATCTTAATGAATTTATTTATCAGGTATTACCCAAGTTGGAAATAGTAACAACATTTCCAAGGTATATCAGTGTTATACGAGAGGAGGAAAAACCACAATGATTGGAGGTGAGAAATTCAAGTCAAATTAATGAAGTGAAGAAACTTCCTTTTTTGAAGCCAATAGACATGGAATAGTAGGAAATCAAGACAGGGAGAAAAATAAAAATATATCTATGAATATCGGATAGGAGAAAATGAAGGGATGTTCTATCAAGAAGAAATTTCTTTTAAAGGTATTAATAAGTAGAGCTAGAAACACCATTGGTAATGGTCATAATGATGATCTACATATTTTAAGAATGTGAAGGTGTGAAGTTGCATGATGACCAAATGATAATAAACGAGGAAGATATAGGAAGGAATGTTGCTAGAAATTTTAGACGGATATCTTGAGAAGGATTGGGTGCATAGTGACAAAAGAAGTGAAAGTCAATTAATAGAGGTTGTACCTGACTCATTATTTCATGAGTAGGACTTTCCATAACGTTAAAAGAGGTCGTTTAAATAATAAAAATAATACATAATACATAATTCAACATAACTTCGGGACGAAGTTCCTTAAAGGGGGAGAGTATGTAATATCCCTCCCCTTAATAATAAATAATAAATAATAAAAATAATAAATAATAATATAATAATAAATAATAAAAATAATAAATAATACAAATAAATAATAAATAATAAAAATAATAAATCATAAATGTTAAATAATAAATGATATTTAAAAATATACAAGAAAATAAATAAAAATAATAAAAATAAAAATAGTAATAACTATACTAAAGCTCTAAATAAGAATAAATAGAAATAAAACAAAGAAAACAATAAAAAAAATCAGTAAAGCTAAAAATCAAAAGAAAAGTAAAGAAATAAAACAAGAAAGCTAAAAATCAAAAGAAAGTTGCATGTAGACACATGGAGTGTGTGCATGTGGTTCCCCTTCCAATGTTGTTCTATTTAATAGATGGTGAGGAAGATGAGAGGCATTCCTGCATTCCATCATTCCGAGAGTCTATCTCTCATTCTCTTGGGAGAATGGTGTACTAAGACTTAGGAGTCACTGGCAGTAGTACGTTGATTGAGGGCTCGGGGGTGGCCAGTTGTAGCAAACCCTTGCGCAATTGAGCCTACAATTGGGTGGAGAATCGTCCCCAAAACCTTGTTGTCATCTGGCAGACATCGATCACAGGTAATATAGGTATGTACTTATTTGTGATTCTGATTTTAATTAGGAAATTAATTTTATATTTACTTTGGGCTGTTACATATTTTTATTTCTTTACTTTTCTTTTGATTTTTAGCTTTACTGATTTTTTTTATTGTTTTCTTTGTTTTATTTCTATTTATTCTTATTTAGAGCTTTAGTATAGTTATTACTATTTTTATTTTGATTATTTTTATTTATTTTCTTGTATATTTTTAAATATCATTTATTATTTATTATTTTTATTATTTATTATTTATTATTAAGGGGAGGGATATTACATACTCTCCCCTTTTAAGGAAATTCGTCCCGAAGTTATGTTGAATTATGTATTATGTATTATTTTTATTATTTATTATTTTATTTACTTCCTGTTGCCAACACCCTCTGTTGAACTAGTATAACCAGCAGGCATCGAAAGTCCCCAAAACCTGGTTGTGGTAAGCCTACTTCTACCATAGGTAAGCACGAGTAAGCACTATTCATAGTTTGAATTTAATTAATTAATTACATGATTGTTTGGCTAGGTAAGTGCCACTTTGATTTAAATTTAATGTTAATAAGTTAATTAGATATTTATTTTGGACTGTTACAATAATCCACTATAGGGAACAACTAGGCCACAAAGAAACCGTGCTTGGGGAATCGTGGGTAAATGATATCATGATTAATGTAATGGACTCTAGATATTTATGTTTGAGTTTATGATGATATTTCTTTGTAAAAAATTTAAAAATTGTTTAGAGATGAACTCCCTTATTTTCATTGAGTGAGGGTGAACATCCTCACGAAACTTTAATAAAATAAATGTTTGTTGATTTTTCCCTTCGGTGTTTCTAGGATATATCAATGTCCATTGATGTGTTTGCATATTATGCCATTCTAATGATGATGCTTTCCTTGCATGATTTTGACCCTAGCTTCATCAAATATGTGATTAGCTAGCTTAATTAAATGAATATCGATAATGATGCAAGGTTACAACAAGAAGTTTTATATCAATATTTTGTAACAAAGGTTGTTACATTATGTGACTTGATATCCCTTTTATGAGGTTACTATGTGTAATGATGATGATTTTATCTAATGATCACTTAAGGGATATAGAATAATATGGAATAAGTGATTTGGAATGTTACATGCAACAAATTTTGTAAATTTTTTCTAATCCTATGTATTTTTACAAGAAGTTTAACTGAGGATCTTACAATAGCCCACTAGTGGGATGCTATCACCAGGATTGTGTGCCCATTGGGATAGTTTAATTCCCGGAAAGGTCAATCCCATTCTTAGCCACTCCCCATAAGATTTGAACCTATGACATGGTAGTGACTAAACCCATACAAACTACACCTCACAATGGTTTTTTTATATAGTAGACACACACATATGCATAAAGGACATTGAAATATTTTACTTACTATGAACATTAAAATATTTTCTTTATATAACATATACATATATGCATAAATGACATTGAAATATTTCATTTAATATGGACTTTAAAATATTTTATTTATGGAGCACATTGTCTATATTAAATGTTTTTGTGTCGAGAGGCGCTCTACAACCCAATACAAGAGGGAGATGTTATCACGTAATGTTACCTTTTAAAGTATAACTTAAACTGTTATCAAAATAATTCCATGAGTCAACAAAAAGTAATTTTTTTAAAAGTGTAGAAGTATAAACCCTTTACGATGTGCCATATTCTTAACATGGAAAAGAATGCAGCTAAGTTGGAAGCTATCACAAATATCTCACTAGTTTATATAGAGTTGTATTTAGTGAGATTTTTTGGAAGTTTTTCAGGTGGGTTTTTCTGGTTTAATTTCTCTAAAATCTGGTAGGAATTTATTGAAATCACAAGTTTGATGGGTAACCCCAGTGCAATCGAAGTTCCCTACGGGTTTTTCACGGTGATGAATCTATATATAGAGTCTAAAAAGCAGTGTAAATAATACAAATCAAGATGTCAACTCAAATTTTTCCACCTAATTCTTGTACCAGAAAGTCTAAAAAATCTCATTAAAGACAACACCGTTTAATATATTGTTAGATAACGGATAAACCAATCTATGAACCAATCCAAATATATTGTGAATTTATATTGTAAGACTAATGAGTTTGACAAATTTAAGTGGGGAATTAAAAAAAAAAATCTCATTAAAAACAACTCCGTTTGATATATTGTTGTTGGATGACGGATGAACCAATGTATGAACCAATCCAAATATATTGTGAATTTATATGGTAGGACTAACGAGTTTGACAAGTTTGATTTGGGACACTCCATTTGATATATTGTTGGATGACGGATGAACCAACCCAAATATATTGTGAATTTATATTGGAGGACTAACGAGTTTAACAAGTTTGAGTTGGGAGTTCTCTTTCATCATAATAAAAAATAAAAATATTAATGGATAAAAATTTCTAAAACATATAATAAATAAATAATATTAAATAAAAAATTTAATCCATTTAATATCGTGACATGTGGGAAATAAGTTATTAAATAAATAGTATTAAATAAAAAAATTTAATCTATTTAATATCGTGACATGTGGGAAATAAGTTATTAAATTTTAATAATAGTTGATTTAATTGTTTGTATTTTTCATTTTTATTGGTTTATTGTTTGGATAATAAAATAGAAAAAAAAGTTAATTTGTAATATTTAATAGTTTTATATTTGGCATATATGTTATTAAATTCTAAAGTACTAAAATGTTATAATTGTGTTGAGAGGTTTATTTTACAGTGCATATGAGAGGATGTAGTCTAATATGAAGAGATGTGTTTCTATTTAAAACAAAATGGTTAAAAATTATGTTCTAAATAGAGAAATAATGTCAACTATAATAATAAAAAAATGAATATGTTGTAAATTAATTAGAAGTTAAAAAAATGTGTTGATAAGATGTTTAAATCTTAAAATTTGGTTATTGATAAAATATTAGAATACTAATTAATATTGACATATACTTAAAAATATGTTAATAATAAAAACTCATTTTAATTTGCATCATAAAATGTATCGATGTACATGTTATATAAAATATTTTAATATCAATTGTGTATAAATTATATATCATTTTAATTGAATATATATTATATATCATTTAAATTTTTTTATGTATGTATCATGAAAAACGTTATTTTTTTATAATTAAAATTTTTATTTAGTCTAGCATTCAAAAATACAATTTAAACAATGAAAAATAACACATTATATTTTACACTTTGCAAAAAATTACAGGTGAATAAATTTGATCATTTTCAATTTATATTAAATCTGTACTTAAGATAGATTTATATTAATAGATAATATATTTAAATATTATAACAAACTATTTTTGCCTTCTAAATTTATTTATTTAATGATTGAACTGTAAAATAGAATAAACGTTCAACATGCAATATTAACATGGTGACACGTGGTATATAGCTAATAAATTCTAAAGTAAGAAAATAATGAACGATGCATCCCATCGTTCATGGTAACAGGACAGATATTAACTGTCAGGGTAGAAGGGTTTCCTTCGTTTATATATATATATCTCTATATATATATATATATATATCTATATATCTATATATATATATATATATATATAGATATATATATATATATATATTTATTTATTTATTTATTGAAAAAAAAAGCTATATAGTTATATTATATTCATCCAAAAAACAGAAATTTATAGCATTGTAAATATGTGGGCATCTGATCTGAAAAGAGAAGATTGGCTCAAGACCTCCTGGAGAAAGGATATATGTATCCTAGACAGATCTGTTACATAGAAGCCATGAGGAAAAAGTTTCATATTGGTCATATCTTCATGTAGAATTCCAAAAAAAATAGTCCCATGAGCCAATGTTATGTATGAAGAATCAACATATAATGAGACAAAAGATGGGGAGCATCATTCATACCAGATATGACCTCACAAAATAGAGAAATATGTACCCTGCATGGAAAAATCTTGGATCTGGCAGGAGGTGTTGTCAACTGTAATTTGCAGCCTCCATAATCCTTGTGGCGATGATAGCCCTTGCTTTGACAAAGCATCTGCTCTCCGGATTTTTCCCCTGGCGATGTGGGAGATTGAGTAGTCCTTCCTGTTGAGCCACAAAGCCTCAAGCCTGTTCAACCAGCCAGAGAGGTGAATATTTTTTATGTAATTTTTGGATAGCACATGGTCTATGGTGACTTTGGAGTCTCCAAAAATATGAAGATTTTTGAGACCAAGGAAATCAGAGAAAGAGATGAGACCGGCCAGAGCCATAATTTCAGCTTTGCTGTTGGTTCCAGGTCCTCCGTTCCAATATATATCAAAAGCTTGACCTTCAACTGGAATTATATAAACACCACAGGCGCATATGTCATGCTGGGCAGCGCCATCAAAAAAAGCATAGGGATATTCATAGGCATCCATGGGCAGCTGTTTCACTCCTTGTTTGACTTTGAGGAGTCGGGGCTGATCAAGCGCTTCGTATAAATGAAGGATAGATTCGAAGACTATATTAAACGGTTCCCTTATGGAGTCGAAAATCATTTGGTTGTGCCATTTCCAGATGGCCCAGATAGTGATCAAAGGGATCCGCCTTCTCTTGCTACACATGTTGCTCCATAAATTGAAGGCCTCGTAGATGGTAGGAGCGGTGACATTAGCGAATCCAAAGTGAGCAGATAAGTGCTGCCAAATCAACAGGGATTGTGGACATTGTAGAAAAATATGAATATTATTTTCAGTATTCGATCTGCAGAGGGGACATATAGCAGGCCCACACCAATTGCGCTTCTGGAGATTCTCCCAAGTGAGATTCCTGTTATGAAAAACCAGCCAGGCAAATATATTGATTTTTAAAGGGCATCCAGATTTCCAGAACGTAGGCGGAAAGATATGATCAGATGTATCGAATTCTGTTTGTAAAATCTGGAGATATATATGCCTTGCACAAACAACCGAAGTGCCGCCGAGACCTTTCCAAATGATGCAATCCCTGTCCAACGAACGATATAGACCATACGATTGAAGGGAAAGGGTGATGGCGTTCCATTGGGCTGCGAGAACACTTGTCAATTGCATATCAGAAGCAGATTTCCAGATTGGGATGGCACCATCCCATTTTTTAATAACATTGGCCCAGAAGAAATATCCCCTGCTATGTAGATATCTCAGGAGATGATGGGAGATGTGGATCGATTCACCTGCACCTGCGAACTCATCAAAACCAATAATATGTTTCTCGAGTTTTACCAGATGGTTTTAATCTCCTGGCCCAAATCTCTGCCTACCACGTAATACCAGCTTGGCTTTAGCCAATTCTTTAATTTTTAGCGAGCGATTCAATTTGGTTGGTAGCGAGAGATTCAATCCGTGTCACTCAGATGCGTGTGGCTGAGCAACAAAGCGGTGGCATGTCTATGAAGGGTGGGAATGGGATGGATGGTCCTACACTGTCACATGGTTGTGTAACATATGTATATGGTTGTAACTGAGCAATCTGTTATTATCATATACATCATATAGAGGTGGGGAAATTTATTATATCTCTGTGGTTAATTAATTAGTCGTCAGTAATCTATTCTTATTTATAAATATGAGGTTATTTATTAATGTTATTTAAAAAAACTAAATTATTTAAAACAAGTGTTAGAATGTAGTTTAGTCTTATGTTATAATATATCTAGATGTAAAGTGAATAAATTAATTTTTTGTTTATTTTTTTGTAGATGGTAGTTGATCCATGGAAAGAATTCTCGTCTTGCGGGTGAACTTCAGTTCTAGGTTGGGTGGCGGTGCTTGATTTTCCATGTGACATTATTTCAATTTCTCTTATCGAATTCCATTGCATGGGATGTGTTGTATGTTGTTCCTTACCTTGTATATTGTCGAATTCTCTCAACATATGTGTATAGCTGCATGTGTGATCTTTGTGTAGAAGGATGATTGAATAATGATGCATGAAACAACTAGGTAGGATGAATAATTATGTTTTTAATATTACCATAGTATAGCAAGTGGTTTAGGTTATTCATGCTAGGTCTTTTTCATCATTGATTGCATCCACTAAAGTTTGTCTTAACTATCTATTCACTATGATTTGTATTGCATAAGATATATACTGGTAATACTTTCGACTATGACAATAGGACTATGAACATGTTATATGGAAAAGTTAACTACAATGTATTTATGACAATGTCTCCATTAATCCTTGTGTTAAATCCTTAGAGGAATGAAACTCGAATGCAGGATCTTGAATGATCATGATTGATACCTTCCACTGTGATGTGATTTATGCATGAGTAGAATTGCGGGTATTAACTTTGTCTATGGGATGATTATATATGGACGCATATGACAACTATTGCATATAAGTTTAAGCCAAGTTAAATTTAGTGAAGGAACATTATATGTGTTAAGGAGGTATGTGACAATGACTATTCTGTGTTTATTTTAGTTTGAGATTCAATCACAGTTTCTAATAATGTCTTGAAATTGGGTGTTAAATCTATCTATTTTGGAAATTATACCAAAACCTATTTGCCTGGGGCTTCAAAGTGAGCTCTGTAATTTGATTCAACTAGTTCACATAGTTTTTTTTTGAATTTTAAAAGAGGGTTTTTTTCTTTTTCTTTCAAAGGCACAAACCTTAGTGTACATCAACACTACATGGAGGTTGTATACGATTCCATTGGTCACAACCCATTAATCATGGATATGGAAGATAGTTCAAAAGCCTAGCATGATCCTTTGCATGAACAATTGCAAAAAATGTAGGAAGAAATACATGCTCTCTAATTGAATCACAATAAGTTGATTTCGAGTATTACTTCTTCTAATAAATCCTTATAGATCATTGCAATTTAATTAAGAATTCAGGAGATGAAATCTTTGAAAATTCTACTCCGCACTAGAAATTGGCAGAATTACAACTCTTTATGGGACAACTTTGTTCAGAATATTCCTTAGCAAGCACTTCTATCAGCTCCCCATAGCTACTTGTCCAGAATCTTAATGAACTAGTTATGTATATAAAAACGGATATTTTTCATGGTGTTTTTGCTTCCCTCACTTGCCCAAATAGTATGGAAGTAAAATTCTATAAATTTTGGGGTTTTGGATTTTTTTTTTTTTTAGTTCAATTGTATTCTCAAATTAACATTTTGAAATTATAGTTTGAATTATTTATTTAACTACCTAAAATTCGTTTTATTTTAATATACTTTTGATACACAAACAAAAACAAACTTAAATGGTAAATTTCTAAATCTTAAATTTTTAATTAATATTACTACTTTAAAATAAAAAATAAATTTAAACTAGCCTAGATCCATTCTAACCCGGATCTATCAAGCGCCGAGAGGGATCCAATCTCTCAAGGTGCAAACCTCTTTTTTGAGTGAAAAACTTGAGGAAAGGTTTGCACCTCGAGAGATTTGATCCCTCTCGACGCTTGATAGATTCAGGTTAAGATGGATCTAGGTTGGTTATATAATACTATATAATACATATATTTGCATATATGTGTCTCTTTCTTGTTCCCTCTCTCTATCTCAACTGCCAAACATACACACTTTCTCTCCATATCTATATCTCTCTCTCCCTCCCTCTTCCTCTCTCTTCTCCCTCCTTCTCTCCTCTCTCCCTCGCTCTCTCTTCCTCGCTCCCTTGTCACTCCCTCTCTCTCTCTATACCTTTCTCCCTCTATGTCTTTCTTCTTCCTTCCATCTCCCCCCCCCCGTCCAACTCCATCTCTCTCTCCTCTCTCTTGAGTCCTTTCTCTCCCTTTCTCTCCCACCTCCCTCTGTCTCTTGGCCCCCCCATCACTCTCTCTCTCTCCCCTCCATCTTTGTGCATCCCTCTCTCTCTTTCCCTTCTCTCCCTATCTCTCTCCCCACCTCTTCTCTATTTTCTCTACTCTCCTCTCTCCCTCTCTCTCTCTCTCCATCTCTCCCTTGTTACTCCCTCTCTCTCTCCACCTCTATCTCCTTATGTCTTTGTTATTTCTTCCCTCTCTATGCCCCCTTCTCTTCTTCTCTCTCTCCCCTCTCCTCCTTCCTCTCTCTCCTACCTCCCTCTCTCTGTCTCCCCCCATAATTCTCTCTCTCTCCTTCTCTCTCTGCCCTCTAGCTTTGTCACTATCTCCCTCCCTCTCTCTTTTTCCCCCTCTCTTCCCTTCACTTTGATTTTTGTCATCGCTTGGATCCTTAGTTAATATGGATCTATGTTGGTTCTTACTAATACTATTTGTATTATATAAATTTCACATCTTTAAATATAAATGTATTCTCATTTTTAATTTTATTAAAACTTTAATTTAATTTCTATGGGAATATTTTTAGTAGTCGTCAGGATAGAGGGTTTAGATATATCTCAAAACTAATTATAACCCTTTTCCTATTAACTTCAATTAAAAAAATGTTATAAATTAAATTAAAATAAAATATTTTTATTGTGAAATAAGTTATGGTTTTTGGGCCTCTAGTATTGGTAATCCATGGTATTGGCCCATGATATTGTAACAAAGCCTATTTACAAGTTAATAATATCCATGGTAAAGTGGGGGTGAATATCGATGGTTAAGAATCTTGTCATATTGTTATAAAATATTTTGATTGTGAAACATGTTATTATTTTTTGGAATGTAGTATCAATAAACCATGGTATTAGCCCATGCTATTGTAACAAAGCCTATTCACAAGTTCAAAATATCAATGACAAGGTGAGGTGAATATCCATAATTAAGAATCTTGTCATATTATTATAAATTATTTTGATTGTAAAATAAATTAAAATAATTCTCACAAATCAACGAAAATAATTTTTTAAATGTAAAAGTATAAACCCTTTTGCATGCGTCATGTTCTCTAAGGAGGAGGAGAGTGCAATTGAGTAGGAAGCCATCGCAAATATCTCATGGGATTCATATATTGTTTCCATACAAAGATTCGATCGCTAAGCTGAAAACGTGGATGGATGAACCAATCCAAATATAGTGTGAATTCATGGCATCACACTAACAAGATTCATATGCCAAGGTTTTATCATTTTGTCAATATGCTGTATTTTATGGCAGTTCCTTTGATGCTTAGTTGGAATTTCTGATTATTGGATCAAATCACGCCTAATCTTGCATCATCTCCCACCCAGTGTTCAAAATTGAACATGTCATAGCCCATCAAAAGGCCTCTAGCATGTTAGAGAAGTGTGGACTTAAAATTACTTGTGAAAAGAAATGTGAATTTTGATTTTTACAAGTTTTTTTGAAATTTAAATAATATTATAAAATATCATCTGAAGGGTTGTTGCCCCATATAAATTGTCGGGTATCTATTATGCCTAGAGTTTAGAAGCCTGGAATAGCCCTGTTTATTTTGGTTCACCTTGATGTATAGAGTACATGCTAAGGTTGCTGCAACAATAACTAGAGGGTACTGGATATTGTTGCATTGATAATGACAACAGTGAGTTATTTATTCTCGTCGAGAATTTTCCTACCATCTTCATTCATTGTGAAACACTTGAAACACTCTATTAACCATTGATGTGACCTTTCAACAGCTACCTTCCTAACATAGTGGGAAACTTTAGTGTCATCTTGTTGTGCAAATAAAATAGGGAAGAAAACAATATTTGGTCATTTTCACGAAAATTTCTTGTCGATTCTGCTTTTGTGGAGTGTTGGAGTTCGTCTATTCACGAAAATTTCTTGTCGATTATGATTTTGTGGAGTGATGGAGTTTGTCTTGTCACGCTTGCCTGCTTGGATAGTGCATTTGCATTTCGTCGGACGCTGCATAATCGTCATGGCGCTATTGACCATATTTTTCTCTATTTTTTTTATCCTAATGAGGTAACAGTGGAAAATGAAGGATCTTGAACCAAACTTTATTTCTGTTTAATTATTTTAACTTTGGTCTAGCTTAACGTTTTTGCAATTTAAAGCATTAAAATAACTACACATGTAACACTTGTCTCTAGTTTTTTAAATAAAGATTTGGACTTCTTTAATTGTTTTAAACTATTTGAACTATGATCTAATTTAAAGTTTCTGAAATTTTGAAATATAAAAACCATTAAATATCTAAATGTTTTTCTTCCGTTTTTTATTATTATTAATAGTTTTTTTTTCTAGGTTGGTGGTTAGCTTTGGTTATGGGAAGGGAGGAGATTGCACCAATTTCTGTGTTTAGTGTATTTATAAAATGCATTAAATATCTAAATATTTTATTATTATTATTATTATTATTATTATTATTAGTTGTTTTTCTAGGTTGGAGGTTAGCTTTGGTTATGGGAAGGGAGGAGATTGCGCCAATTTCTGTGTTTAGTGTATTTATTTAGGAAGCAGATTGTGTAAATTTCAATCTTCAGTATAACTATTTGGGAAGTTTGTGTAAATTTCAATCTTTAGTATATATATTTAGTTGTTAATGGAGAATCAAATTGTGTAAAGTTATCACGAGTGAATTATTATTGTGTGACATGGACGGTTGAGGGAAGAGTGTTACAGACAAGCGCACTTAGACAAGGAGTTCTATCAAAGCAGAGGAAGCAAACTGGATGAAGAATGACAGAAACAGAGGAATTTTGGTCTACAGGAGGAAGCAACTCTTGGTAAAATGCGAGCGGGATATACCCAGAACTCCTAGTGTCTACACTACTAAAGTAGGCCTTTGGTTTTTGGGTGGGAAAATGCACCCGGAACTACATAAACCTAGGGTTCTTGGGCGGGAAAACTTATACAGGACAAGTCTTCGCATTGACCCAAATCACATACAGGACAAGTCTTCGCAGGTTAAAATGTTGGCAGGTTGGCGAAATCAAAGTAATCATATGTATTTCGTGTAGAAAATAGCGAGAAGGTTAACAGCCCATACAGACCCAAAAATTGTTTAGACTATGTCTTGATAAGGCTTCGGGTCCGCAACAGTAGTTAAGTTCCGTGCTAGTTGCACGTTACTATCAGGATTGCACACATCTTGCCGATTTCGGGCAATTAAAATGCCCGTGAGTTATCTCCCCAGGCGGACCCAAAATGGTTATAGAGTCAGTTCAAGCATATTTTCGGGTCCGATTAGAAGGTTATTTAAGGGTTCCCAAAATAGCCTCTCAACCGTTAGATCTTTGGAGATAGATCTCATGATTGACGGAGGTTTGTAATGTTTTGTGGGCCCTTAGTCCGGTTTGCGAGACTTTGGCTCGGATACTAAGGTGTTGTGGGGCCCGACTATTATGTGGGCCACAGTGCCTTGGGTTGTAATGTATAATATGTAACTTTTTTATATAGTGGAATAGAAGGACCTACTCTTGCATACGCAAAAAAAAAGAATTATTATTGTGTCATTTCAATATTTAATATCACTATTTAGTTATTTAAAAGGAAGCAGATTGTGTAAATTTATGATTTAAAATATAGTAGTGACTATATTATACACTTTTTGAACTCTTGGTTGTGCTCTTGTTTTCAGTTATTTGGCATAAAAGTGAACCATGAGAACTTTTTGTACAATGTCTTCCCAAAATGGTGAAACATTTAAGTAGAGACTTTCCATTAAATGGTTTCTCTGTTGTTTTGAAAAGAAAGATAATTTTTATTTGTTAAAAATGTTTGGACTAAACTCTCAAATTTAACTGGACAAATTTGGGTACCAAACTTGCCAATATCAGCTTCTATTGTCCATTTTATGCTCACAATTCCCTAGGTTTGAAACTCACATTGGATGTCTCATCCTTCCAGAAGAGTTTAAATTTATAAATAGCTAGCCAAACACTAAACCTGAATGTTGTATAAATGTTGGTCCAAAATGTACTTCACTGGACTCATCCCTACCCCTACTTTACTCTTCAAGCTATAAAAAATTAAGAATGAAGGTAGATCTTACTAAGGGCTATTGTAAATAGTTGTGCATAGTAAATATCATGAACAATGGTATCCCTTTCATAATGATCTCTCAGAACCCTTGACTTACTAAAAATATCCCGCATGCTCTCAGTGAATTTTCCTTCCTCAAAATCTCCATATTTTTTGAATTCATTGCACACTGACTTCCCCATCAATAATACCACATAATACCACATCCAAAGGCACATTGCTCTTCTCAATGTCTGTCTGTGAAGTTCCAAACAAAAGATTCTTAGGGAACTTTTAGGAAAGATGATTTATTTCGATTTAATTTCATTTTGAATTTCCAAGACCAACGATTTGAGTTACAACGATTAACTAGTGCTTAATGATTTCACCATTACCAAAAATGTTTGAGTAATATTCAAGGCATAATGACAAGTGAAATTTGTATAACAATATTTCCATCCCCTAAGATGCTTCAGGTTGATACATTGATGAAGGTAATAAGTCTATTATCTTGTCAAATAATGGTTGTGATATCTAGATATCCACATTGTACAATTGGGCTACTTCTAACTTAGCAATTGTTGGCCCTTTATCATGGCCAAAATAGATTTTGAACTGCATGGTTTGGAAAGGAGTTACATCCTTGAGGACATGCTTGTGAATTCATGTGAGTAAAACTAACATGATGGCATGATTCCTAGGTGGATGTGATAGCCTTTTCCCTCATTCTACACTAGCATTACTTGGATGCATGTTTGATGTATAGGTACCCCTTCTTTTGAATATCCTCTCTGTGATACTTCCTTGGTTGCAAACTTATTGAAAATATTGTGGCATATTCCTTAAGGATTTAGCTCCAAGTTAATACTAGTTCAAATGAAAAGACATCAATTTCAAATAATAGTGCTTAAGATATGGCATCAATTTCAAGATGGTCATGCTTAGTATCTCTCATTTCTATAGGAAGTTTAATGTTCATATTTGAAATATATAGAAGAGGGAATAAATATTAAGAATCAGGGCGAATCTTGATAGCAAGAATCCATTAAAATCGCAGAGAATTGATTTCAAGAGAACCAAGGACATGGGGTAGGCAAGCATTAATGGATACCATAAGCTAGGTGCAATACAAGCTATAAAAGACGAAAAACACTTCCTCCTAGATTCTCAAGGTTATAACCCATTAGAAATAAGAATAGACATAAACAACTATAATCCTCTTTGGATATCTTATTTCCCATTAAATTAAAATGAAGCTCGAAAAGTTCATAAGCAAGCCATTGAAATACAAAATCTACATCTTTGAAAAAAAATAGTTGAAATTCTCAACTAAGTCACTGGAGGTGGTTAGTTTTGTGGTCATTCAAGTTTTTGGGACACACTTATTTGGGACACATTTATTACATAATATAGATTCATGATAGATGGTTTAAGAACAACCATTGGAATAAATTGATTGAAAATAAAATGTAGATATAATATATTGTTGTCAATTGAAATGTGTTTTTTTTAAGCTTTTCATTGTGGAAGGGTTGCATGAATATATGCCCTTCTAATTGAAATTGAGACCAACCCTTCAAATTTGATCACTGCACATATAATTAATGATTGCACACTAAAATAAAATAATAAAAAGCTACATTATATTTATTATAGGTTTAGGAAGGTTTTTGGTTACATCTCCTACATGTGCTTCTACATATATTTAATGATGGCACATTAAAATAAAATAATAAATAAAAAGCTATATCATATTTATTATATGTTTTTTTGTTTTTTTTTTTAAGTTAAATTTATCAAATTGTTTTTAGTATATTTTTTTTTTGTTTAGTTTGATTGAAATTTGAAAAATATTTGTTGGAATCATAAATTTAAATTGTGATTTTCCACAATTCTAATTCTCTTATAAAATTTTCAAGATATTAAATCTATATAATAAAAAATCTATTTTAAACCATAAAAACTAAGATTAAACCATTTTTATATAAAATTCCAACCTAAAAAACTCTAAACTATTTAATAATAATTAAATATAACATATAGTATATAAGTGATAATTCTAATGACTATTAAATTAATTGATTGTCCCTTCCACATTTATCGGTTTATTATTTGGAGGATAAAATAGAACAGAAGGCCAACCTGCAACATTTAATAGTGTCACATTTAAATTCTAAAGTAATACAATTCCATAATATATCATGCCATTAAATATTATGACCGTCAGCCCAGTTATGACTATTGAGATTTAATTGATTTTTTTTCTAAATTTATTTATTTAATGGAAATTTGAGGATGCTTCCCAGGACAGATCTTGACCGTCAGAATATAAGGGTTTTCTGGTACAAATCTTTGTTCACCAGGTAATAATACGGCAAGAGCTAATGAGCCTACCATAGGGCATTAAATGCTTATTTAGCTGCATGCTCTATAATGTGATATAACGTGAATAGATAAATAAAAAAATAAAAAATAATAACAATGTGTTATAGCGTTATGAAGCATGCAGTTAAACGGACACATTTAATGCCCTATGGCAAGTTAGATATTGCCGTAATAATACCAGGGTGGCTTTAGCCGATTCATTAATTTTTAACGCAAAGGACAGGTACAACATTGATATTTCTGATATGTTGCATGTGGGCAGCAATTTGGCTGTTGAAAGAAAGGAGAGTACAAGGAATGGGATGGAGGGTCCCACACTGTCAAATGGTATCAGAAAAGTATTTCCTTTACTACAACTCTAAGAGCTGCTGGTTTTTTAAAAAAGAAAATAAGATTGCAATTACCAGGCGAGATGCTTGTGCATTGCCAAACGTGAGTATTGTTGCGAAATTTGATTATTGAGATTTATTTTTGATGGATAACCATGAAAAAGAATAGTCAGTTGATTTCAATTAACATAAATTTAGATTTGATAAGTAAATAGAGTTAATGTTTGTAAATTATTTTAATATTATCTTTTGAGATATAAATTTTTTAGTTTGTGGAGATAATTTGAAGCTTATATTTAATATCTCATTTTTTTGAGCGAGGGTTTTAAGATTTTGTTATTGATATTACGAATTTTATATCCACAAAAATGTGGACTCTGTAATATTAATTTTTTGTCGACTCTGTAATATTAATTAATTTGATACATTTTTTTTCTCCATTTTTTGGGGGTCATTTTAAATAAGAGATATTTATAAAATCTTGAACATTGAAAATTAATGAGAGCTCATGATTTAATTAATGAGAGCTCATGATTTTTTTTTAAATTTTAAATTTTATTTTATTTTTTTAAATTTAGAAAAAAATAATAATTTACAATATTTGTATATGTATTTTTTTTTTTTTTTCATATTGAAATGTTGGAGAATCTATTTTTTTTCCATATTTATTAGATTTCAAACTTAATAACCATGCTCAAAACTATATATATATATATATATATATATATATATATATTACTCTAAACCTTTAAAAAAATAACACATTTTATAAATCATCATATTTCTTATGTTTTTTTAATAATTTATTCTAAACACATTTCTTTTTCAAAGCTTTAGCCTCAGCGATTCATATGCCTAAGCTTTGGAAAAGATTTGTAGACAACACTTGCTCTATTTGGCAGCATGGTCCGGATAAGTTAGTTCTCTTCTTTCAACATCTTAATAATCAATATAACTCCATTAAGTTTACCATGGAAAAAGAAGTTAATGATTTCCTTCCTTTCCTAGATGTCCACATTTTTAAGAAAGAGGATGGCTCATTTTCCCATCAGGTATTTCAGAAGAAAACCCATACCGAGCAATATCTTCATGCCAGGTTCTATCATTTCCTTGCTCAAAAATTGGGGGTCCTTTGCACTCTAGCTACCCGTGCTATGAGGGTTTCTGATGACGACCATTTTTCTAAAGAGAAATCCCATCTCTTGGAGGTTTTTGTCAATAATGGTTACAGTAAGAAACAAGGCATGAAAGCCTTCCTCAAAGCTGGCAAGAGTCATAAGGCCAAGAAAGACCCTATTGATCGTAGTTTTGGAGTTCACCTCCCCTTCATCCAAGGGACAACTGATAGGATTGCTAGAATCCTCAGGAAACACAATGTTACCTCAACCTTTCGACCCCTTAACACCTTAAGAAGTTCCTTAAAATCAGCTAAAGACCCTGTGGACCCTAAGGATTTGAAAGGAGTTTATGTCATCCCATGCTCATGTGGAACATTGTACATTGGTGAAACAGGTTGATCCATTAATCAGAGGATTAAGGAACATGCTGCCGATATCAAGCATGGTAGGACCTGTTCTTCAGCCTTAGCAGAGCATGCTGAGAAGACCAATCATCATATTTGCATTGAGGAGGCGAAGGTCATTGCGAAAATTCCTCACTTTCATCACTGTAAATTTAGGGAAGCCATAGAAATTGAAAGGCGGCCTAATAATCTCAATAGGGACGACGGGTGGAAAATTAGTAGTTGTTGGATTCCGGTGCTTTCCTCTTAGCTTTCTTCCCTTCATTTCTCCTTCTCCTCCCTTCGGTTTTTATTTTTTTCTTAATTTGCCCCTAACGTTTGTTTGTTTGTTTGTTGTTTTTTTATAGTTGGGATATTACATCCATCTTGTTGTAAACTTGACCACCGAGTATGTGTTACAAACTCATGGCAAGTATGGGACGCTTTGGGTCATTAGTTGGTCATGTCATTCAAGCATGTAATTTTCAAAACAATGTACTATAAGATGCAAAGGTAGCAGGTGTCGGTTAATCACTTAAGGCTCCGAAGAACAAAGGTGAAGGAGATGGAAGCGAGACCTTTTCAGGATGCTTGTGATGCAGGTAGGGTATAGAGAGAATGCAGATTATTTTTCATGCTTTTGGAGGACCAAAATCTCCTCAGTGGGGAGGATTGATCCAGGTGGCTCCAAAAAGACACACAGGACAAGAGGTTCATGAATGCTTGAAAATTAAATTGTTCAGAATGATGTCAACCCAAGACCAGAGCATAGAGCTCGTCGTCCTGATTCCAATGGTGCGAATGACACTCTAATCCGAGTCCAAATGATGAAGTTATCGCAAAAAGAGTTTGCCTTGGTTCCTTTGAAAAAGGAGGCATTTCTTACAAAAATGGGTTTTAAGCCTTATAAAGGCAAATCGCAATTGGAGGAATCCAAAGGGCGGATTAAAGGCTGGCAGGATGAACTCCCGATCAACGATCTCCAACTAATCGCAATTGGGGCAGGCTATCGGTGATATCGGGACTCGGGCAGAGCTGACTTGCGATTGCGATATCGACAATCGGAACGATCAACCGATTGATGATTGACATCGACGTATGACAAGGGAAGAACCCCTGAGCAATAGCGATTGCGATATGCTGATCAACAACGTGCGATCTCCGTCATTGGATCGGAAAACAGATCAACAGCCAGGATTAAATTGGTGGTCGGGAGATCGGTGATCCCAGGTACCAAGGGGCGATGCGATAGCGATATGTGATGCAATCTGGATCATCCGATCGAAGAACAGATCAATGGTCTAGATCTAATCGGCACATCAGCGATCGGCATATCGGCATATCGACGATCCCTCGATATAAAAGGCCATTGACAGAGCGATATGCGATGGCGATATAGCATGGACCCGATTGAGTTATAAAGTCTGATTTCATGAAATTTGAAGTCTGATTTTTCAGATTTTTCAATGTTTTTTGTATATTTTGAGTTTGAATGAAAAAAGGCCACTTTTGGGGCTTTGTTGTGCCAACGAACCTTCCATTCAAACAGCTTCTATTCTAAAACAACAGACCTCTAATTTTTAAGCGTCCTTGTCACAAAAAAGTGTTATAAAATATGATGAGTGACAGAGAGTCCGGAAGCCTGCGAAGAGAGTGCCCAAGAGCCTGCGTGCCAGAGATCCTGAGAGCTTGTGTGGAGAGTGTGCGATAACCTGAGTGCGAGAGAGCCAATGAGGAGGTTGCACCTGACGGAAAGCCGCAGAATGAGACAGCCAGACAAAGCTAGAGATAACTATACAGTGTCACAAGTACTCAGAGAAGCTTGAAAGCAGAGCGCTTGAAAGCTAGAGCACCACAGAGCTTGATCGAGGCAGCGTGAGAAGGTGAGCCAAACAACCAGAGGGTCAGGCAGAGCCGCAGAACTGCAACGACATAGCCAGAGCCTACACAACCAAATAGCCAGAGAGCTACATTGCAACGAGTCCAGAGCAGTCTTCTTCTTGCAATTGATGCTGTGAGATCGATGTTTCAGCAAGCTTCAGCACTTTGACAGCTCTGTTTCAGATGCCGTTGACTATGACAAGCCAGAAAACTATCGATGCAAGGGGAGCCAAAGTCTAGATTGGTAATGGGCCTTGCCTGTGCATCGACAATGTGAACAATGTTATTCACCGTGGATTGTTTTGCTAAAGATATGAACATCCACTTCTTCAGATGGCCTTTGTTATGAGGTATATGATGTAATGTATTTATTCTTTATACATTATGTTGCATAGATCTTTGATTGATGTTGATGTAGGATCTTGTTTATTACATGTTGTCATGATTCCTTGCTGATTTGATGCGGAATCTTCTATGTGATGTACTTGCTGTCATAACTCATCATGTTGTGCTTTGAGATCCCTTGTTGTATGTTGTTGGGATACTCTTGTTGTTGTCATGCATGTTTTGTTTTTTTGAAATCTCTTTTATGCCATGTTGGCGGGATGTTCATCATGCATGTTTTTTGTATCATACTGATAGGAGTCTGTTGATTGAGAATTCCAGTTGTGGAACATCTATTAGAGCCACTCCTGTGTGAAGGCATTTTTCCTTGTATGATCGCGACATCATCTCTTGTGTACATCACCTTTATTGACAGCACTTAATGCAACGGCCTACACCATCTTGACACCAGGACCCGGAGATGTAGTCCCTCCTGGACGATCTCCGTTATCAACGCTTATGTTTTTATGTGTTGATGATTGTTATGTTCCTCTTCTTTTCCGCATGTAGATGTATTCATTAATTTTCTTTTAAAATGCAATTTAACACATCACGAAAGTAAAAGGTCTTTGAAGGGTCCTTCATCATACTCGGACTTGGATCAATGGATATGGAAGATAGTTCAGAAGCCTAGAATGATCCTTTGCATGAACAATTGCAAAAAATGCAGGAAGAAATACATGCTCTCTAATTGAATCACAATCAGTTGATTTCCAGTATTACTTGTTCTAATAAATCCTTATAGATCATTGCAATTTAATTAAGAATTTAGAAGATGAAATCTTTGAAAATTCTACTCCACACCAGAAATTGGCAGAATTACAACTCTTTATGGGACAACTTTGTTTAGAATATTCCTTAGCAAGCACTTCTATCAGCTCCCCTTAGCTACTTGTCCAGAATCTTAATGAACTAGTTATGTATATAAAAATGGATATTTTTCATGGTGTTTATGCTTCCCTCACTTTCCCAAATAGTATGGAAGTAAAATTCTATAAATTTTGGGGTTTTTTTTTTTTTTTTTGGTTTTTAGTTCAATTTTATTCTTAAATTAACATTTTGAAATTATAGTTTGACTTAAAAAAATACATTTTTTATTTAAGTACCCAAAATTCTTTTTATTTTAATATACTTTTGATACACAAACAAAACCAAACTTAAATGGTAAATTTTTTAAATCTTAAATTTTTAATTAATATTACTACTTTAAAATGAAAAATAAAAAATAAAAAATAAATTTAAACCAGCCTAGATCCATTCTAACCCGGATCTATCAAGTGCCGAGAGGGATCCATTCTCTCAAGGTGAAAACCTCTTTTTTGAGTGCAAAACTTGAGGAAAGGTTTGCACCTCGAGAGATTTGGTCCCTCTCAACGCTTGATAGATTCAGGTTATGATGGATCTAGGTTGGTTATATAATACTATATAATATATATATTTGCATCTATGTGTCTCTTTCTTGTTCTCTCTCTCTCTATCTCAACTACCAAACATACACACTTTCTCTCCATATCTATATCTCTCTCTCCCTTCCTCTGTCTCTCTCTCTTCCCTCCTGCTCTCCTCTCTCCCTCACTCTCTCTCCATCGCTCCCTTGTCACTCCCTCTCTCTCTCTCTCTACCTTTCTCCCTCTATGTATTTCTTCTTCCTTCCGTCTATCCCCCTATCCAACTCCATCTCTCTCTCCTCTATCTTGAGTCCTCTCTCTCCCTTTCTCTCCCACCTCCCTCTGTCTCTTGCCCCCGCCCCCCATCACTCTCTCTCTCTCTCTCTCCCCCCTCCATCTTTGTGCATCCCTCTCAATATCTCTTTCTCTTCTCTCCCTATCTCTCTCTCCACCTCTTCTCTCTCTTCTCTACTCTCCTCTCTCCCTCTCTCTCTCCATCTCTCCCTTGTCACTCCTTCTCTCTCTCCACCTCTCTCTCCCTATGTCTTTGTTCTTTCTTCCCTCTCTATGCCCCCTTCTCTTCTTCTCTCTCTCCCCTCTTCTCTCTCTTCCTTCCTCTCTCTCCCACCTCCCTCTCTCTGTCTCCGCCCATAATTCTCTCTCTCCCTCTCTCTCTCTCTCTCTCTGTCCTCTAGTTTTGTCACTATCTCCCTCCCTCTCTCTTTCTTCCCCTCTCTTCCCTTCACTTTTATTTTTGTCATCACTTGCATCCTTACTTAATATGGATCTATATTGGTTCTTACTAATACTATTTGTCTTATATAAAGTTAACATTTTTAAATATAAATGTATTCTAATTTTTAGTTTTATTAAAACTTTAATTTAATTTCTATGGGAACATTTTAGTAGTCATCACGATAGAGGGTTTAGATATATCTCGAAACTAATTATAACCCCTTTCCTATTAAATTCAATTAAACAAATGTTATAAATTAAATTAAAACAAAATATTTTTATTGTGAAATAAGTTATGGTTTTTGGACCTTTAGTATTGATAAGCCATGGTATTGGCCCATAATGTTGTAACAAATCCTATTTACAAGTTAACAATATCCGTGGTAAAGTGGGGGTGAATATCGATGGTTAAGAATCTTGTCATATTGTTATAAAATATTTTGATTGTGAAACAGGTTATTATTTTTTGGCATGTAGTATTAATAAACCATGGTATTAGCCCATGCTATTGTAACAAAGCCTATTCACAAGTTCAAAATATCAATGACAAGGTGAGGTGAATATCCATAATTAAGAATCTTGTCATATTATTATTAAATATTTTGATTGTAAAATAAATTAAAATAATTCCCACAAATCAACGAAAATAAATTTTAAGATGTAAAAGTATAAACCCTTTTGCATGTGTCATCTTATCCAAGGAGGAGGAGAGTGCAGCTAAATAGGAAGCCATCACAAATATCTCATGGGCTTCATATATTGCTTCCATAAAAATATTTGACCGCTAAGCTGAAAACGTGGATGGATGGACCAATCCAAATATAGTGTGAATTCATGGCATCACACTAACAAGATTCATATGCCAAGGTTTTATCATTTTGTCAATATGTTGTATTTTATGGCAGTTCCTCTGACACTTAGTTGGAATTTCTGATTATTGGATCAAATCACACCTAATCTTGCATCATCTCCCACCCATTGTTCAAAATTGAACACGTCATAGCCCATCAAAAGGCCTCTAGCACGTCAGGGAAGTGTGGACTTAAAATTACTCGTCAAAAGAAATGTGAATTTTTATTTTTACAAGTTTTTTTGAAATTTAAATAATATTATAAAATGCCATTTGAAGGGTTGTTGCCCCATATAAATTGTTGGGTATCTATTATGCGTGGAGTTTAGAAGCCTGGACTAGCCCGGTTTATTCTGGTTCACCTTGACATATAGAGTACATGCTAAGGTTGTTGCAACAATAACTAGAGGGTACTGGATATTGTTGCATTGATAATGACAACAGTGAGTTATTTATTCTCGCCGAGAATTTTCCTACCAACTTCATTTATTGTGAAACACTTGAAACACTCTATTAACCATTGATGTGAACTTTTAGCAGCTACCTTCCTAACATAGCTGGAAACTTCAGTGTCATCCTGTTGTGCAAATAAAATAGGGAAGAAAACAATATTTTGTCATTTTCATGAAAATTTCTTGTCGATTATGCTTTTGTGGAGTGATGGAGTTCGTCTCGTCACGCTTGCCTGCTTGGATAATGCATTTGCATTCCATCGGACGCTGCATAATCGCCATGGCGCTATTGACCATATTTTTCTCTAATTTTTTTTATCCCAATGAGGTAACAGTGGAAAATGAAGGATCTTGAACCAAACTTTATTTCTGTTTAATTATTTTAACTGTTGTCTAACTTAACGTTTCTGCAATTTAAAGCATTAAAATAACTACACATGTAACACTTGTCTCTAGTTTTTTAAATAAAGATTTGGACTTCTTTATTTTTTTTAACTATTTGAACTATGATCTAATTTAAAGTTTCTGAAATTTTGAAATATAAAAACCATTAAATATCTGAATGTTTTTCTTCCGTTTTTTATTATTATTAATAGTTGTTTTTCTAGGTTGGTGGTTAGCTTTGGTTATGGGAAGGGAGGAGATTGCGCTAATTTCTGTGTTTAGTGTATTTATAAAATCCATTAAATATATGAATGTTTTTTTTTATTTATTATTATTATTATTAATAGTTGTTTTTCTAGGTTGGAGGTTAGCTTTGGTTATGGGAAGGGAGGAGATTGCGCCAATTTCTGTGTTTAGTGTATTTATTTAGGAAGAAGATTGTGTAAATTTCAATCTTCAGTATAACTATTTGGGAAGTTTGTGTAAATTTCAATCTTCATTATAAATATTTAGTTGTTAATGGAGAATCAAATTGTGTAAAGTTATCATGAGTGAATTATTATTGTGTCAATTTCAATATTTAATGTCGTTATTTAGTTATTTAAAAGGAAGCAAATTGTGTAAATTTATGATTTAAAATATTGTAGTGACTATATTATACACTTTTTGAACTCTTGGTTGTGCTCTTGTTTTCAGTTATTTGGCATAAAAGTGAACCATGAGAACTTTTTGTACAATGTCTTCCCAAAATGGTGAAACATTTAAGTAGAGACTTTCCATTAAATGGTTTGTCTGTTTTTTTGAAAAGAAAGATAATTTTTTTTTGTTAAAAATGTTTGAACTAAACTCTCAAATTTAATTGGAAAAATTTGGGTACCAAACTTGCCAATATCATCTTCTATTGTCCATTTTATGCTCACAATTCCCTAGGTTTGAAACTCACATTGGATGTCTTATCCTTCCAGAAGAGTTTAAATTTATAAATAGCTAGCCAAACAATAAACCTAAATGTTGTGTAAATATTGGTCAAAAATGTACTTCACTGGACTCATCCCTAACCCTACTTTACTCTTCAAGTTATAAAAAATTAAGAATGAAGGTAGATCTTACTAAGGGCTATTGTAAATAGTTGTGCATAGTAAATATCATGAACAATGTATCTCTTTCATAATGATCTTTTAGAACCCTTGACTTACTAAAAATATCCCGCATGCTCTCAATGAATTTTCCTTCCTCAAAATCTCCATATTTTTTGAATTCATTGCACACTGACTTTCCCATCAATAATACCACATAATACCACATCCAAAGGCACATTTCTCTTCTCAATGTCTGTCTGTGAAGTTCCAAACAAAAGATTCTTAGGGAACTTTAAGGAAAGATGATTTATTTCGATTTAATTTCATTTTGAATTTCCAAGACCAACGATTTGAGTTACAACGATTAACTAGTGCTTAATGATTTCACCATTACCAAAAATGTTTGAGTAATATTCAAGGCATAACAATGAGTGAAATTTGTATAACAATATTTCCATCCCCTAAGATGCTTCAGGTTGATACATTGATGAAGGTAATAAGTCTACTATCATGTCAAATAATGGTTGTGATATCTAAATATCCACATTGTACAGTTGGGCTACTTCTAACTTAGCAATTGTTGGCCCTGTATCATGGCCAAAATATATTGTGAACCGCATGGTTTAGAAAGGAGTTACATCCTTGAGGACATGCTTGTGAATTCATGTGAGTAAAACTAACATGATGGCATGATTCCTAGGTGGATGTGATAGCCTTTTCCCTCATTCTGCACTAGCATTACTTGGATGCATGTTTGATGTATAGGTACCCCTTCTTTTGAATATCCTCTCTGCGATACTTCCTTAGTTGCAAACTTATTGAAAATAATGTGGCATATTCCTTAAGGATTTAGCTCCAAGTTAATACTAGTTCAAATGAAAAGACATCAATTTCAAATAATAGTGCTTAAGATATGGCATCAATTTCAAGATGGTCATGCTTAGTATCTCTCATTTCTATAGGAAGTTTAATGTTCATATTTGAAATATATAGAAGAGGGAATAAATATTAAGAATCAAGTCCAATCTTGATAGCGAGAATCCATTAAAATCGCAGAGAATTGATTTCAAGAGAACCAAGGACATGGGGTAGGCAAGGATTAATGGATACCATAAGCTGGGTGCAATACAAGCTATAAAAGATGAAAAACACTTCCTCCTAGACTCTCAAGGCTATAACCCATTAGAAATAAAAACAGACATAAACAACTATAATTCTCTTTGGATATCTTATTTCCCATTAAATTAAAATGAAGCTAGAAAAGTTCATAAGCAAGCCATTGAAATACAAAATCCACATCTTTGAAAAAAAATAGTTGAAATTCTCAACTAAATCACTGGAGGTGGTTACTAGTTTTGTGGTCATTTAAGTTTTTGGAACACACTTATTTGGGACACATTTATTACATAATATAGATTTATGATAGATGGTTTAAGAACAACCATTGGAATAAATTGATTGAAAATAAAATGTAAATATAATATATTGTTGTCAATTGAAATGTGTTTTTTTGTAAGCTTTTCATTGTGGAAAGGTTGCACGAATATATGCCCTTCTAATTTAAATTAAGATCGACCCTTCAAATTTGATCACTGCACATATAATTAATAATTGCACACTAAAATAAAATAATAAAAAACTACATTATATTTATATAATAGGTTTAGGAAGGTTTTTGGTTACATCTCCTACCTGTGCTTCTAATAATGATGGCACATTAAAATAAAATAATAAATAAAAGGCTATATCATATTTATTATGTGCTTTCTAAATTTATTTATTTATTGGTTGGACAGTTAAATAAAATGAAAATTTAAGGATGCTTCCCATCATTCACAGTAACAGGACAGATCTTGACCGTCAGAATCTAAGGGTTTCCTGGCACAAATCTCTGCCCAGCAGGTAATAATAACAGGTTGGCTTTGGCCGATTCATTAATTTTTAACGGAAAGGACAGGTACAACATTCATATTTCTGATAATTTGGCAGTTGAGAGAAAGGAGAGTACAAGGAATGGGATGGATGGTCCCACACTGCACATGGTATCAGAAAAGTATTTCCTTTACTAAACTCTAAGAGCTGCCGGTTTTTTTAAAAAAGAAAATAAGATAGCAATTACCAGGTGAGATGCTTGTGCATTGCCAAACGTGACGATTGTTGCGAAATTTGATTATTGGGATTTATTTTTGATGGATAACCATGAAAAAGAATAGTCTGTTGATTTCAATTAACATAAATTTAGATTTGATAAGTCAATAGAATTAATGTTTGTAAATTATTTTAATATTATCTTTTGAGATATAAATTTTAATTATTTTAATATTATCTTTTGAGCTATAAATTTTTTAGTATGCGGAGATAATTTGAAGCTTATATTTAATATCTCATTTTTTTCACCGAGAGTTTTAAGATTTTGTTATTGATATTACGAATTTTATATCCACATTTTTGTCGACTCTGTAATATTAATAAATTTGATATCTTTTTTTTTTTCTATTTTTTGGTCATTTTAAATAGGAGATATTTATAAAATCTTGAACATTGAAAATTAATGATAGAGCTCGTGTTTTTTATTTTTTTTATATTTATATTTATATTTTTTAATTTAGAAAAAATTAATAATTTACAATATTTTTGTATATGTAAATTTTATTTATTTATTTATTATTATTATTTTTTCCATATTGAAATGTTGAAGAATCATTTTTTTTTTCATATTTATTAGAATTTAAACTTAATAACCATACTCGAAACTCTATATATATATATATCCAAATCTTTAAAAAAATTACACATTTTATAAATCATCATATTTCTTATGTTTTTTTTAATAACTTACTCTAAACACATTTCTTTTTCAAAGCTTTAGCCTCAGCGATTCATAAGCCTAAGCTTTGGAAAAGATTTGTAGTCGATACTTGCTCTATTCGGCAGCATGGTCCGGATAAGTTAGATCTCTTCTTTCAGCATCTTAATAATCAATCTAACTCCATTAAGTTTACCATGGAAAAATAAGTTAATGATTGCCTTCCTTTCCTAGATGTCCTCATTTTTAAGAAAGAGGATGGCTCATTTTCCCATCAGGTATTTTAGAAGAAAACCCATACCGAGCAATATCTTCATGCCAGGTTCTATCACTTCCTTGCTCAAAAATTGGGTGTCTTTTGCACTCTAGCTACCTGTGCTATGAGGGTTTCTGATGACGACCATTTTTCTAAAGAGAAATCCCATCTCTTGGAGGTTTTTGTCAATAATGGTTACAGTAAGAAACAAGGCCTGAAAGCCTTCCTCAAAGCTGGCAAGAGTCATAAGGCCAAGAAAGACCCTATTGATCATAGTTTTGGAGTTCACCTCCCCTTCATCCAAGGGACAACTGATAGGATTGCTAGAATCCTCAGGAAACACAATGTTACCTCAACCTTTTGACCCCTTAACACCTTAAGAAGTTCCTTAAAATCAGCTAAAGACCCTGTGGACCCTAAGGATTTGAAAGGAGTTTATGTCATCCCATGCTCATGTGGAACATCGTACATTGGTGAAATAGGTCGATCCATTAATCAGAGGATTAAGGAACATGTTGCCGATATCAAACATGGTAGGACCCGTTCTTTAGCCTTAGCAAAGCATGCTGAGAAGACCAATCATCATATTTGAATTGAAGAGAGGAGGCGAAGGTCATTGCAAAAATTCCTCTCTTTCATCACCGTAAATTTAGGGAAGCCATAGAAATTGAAAGGTGGCCTAATAATCTCAATAGGGACGATGGGTGGAAAATTAGTAGTTGTTGGATTCCGGTGCTTTCCTCTTAGCTTTCTTCCCTTCGTTTCTCCTTCTCCTCCCTTCAGTTTTTATTTTTTTCTTAATTCACCCCTAAGGTTTGTTTGTTTGTTTGCTTGTTTTTTTATTATATATTGAATAAATAGAAACTAAAATAATATAATAATAATAAACAAGTAAAATTAATATTTATATTTGATTATTCACATTACAACCAATTTAATTATTTCCATTCTTCCTATTACTAATTACTTTATTCATATTTCATTTAAATGAAATTTTCATACATTTTCATTTTCATTTATTTATTATTTTTTTTAAATACTAATACTATTATTAATAATCATTTCTATTTTTATGGTTAAGTTAGTTAGATTATATTATAATATTAGGTTAGTTAGAATAGATAAATAGAAATTATTTCTATCTTAAAGGTTAGGTTAGTTAGATATTATCCCATAATGATCTAATTATAAAAATAAATTAGAATAATTAAATGTTTAAATATATTAATAATAATAATAAATTAATTAGTAATTCTAAATAAATTACTTTTTCCCATCCAGTCAAATATAGCTATTATCTAGCCGTTTTTTCCCTTAGCTGTTTGGAGGTCTTGACTCCCTATTTAACTTTCTGCTACTGATTTTTCATCTTGTCCTGATGATGAACCACACTGGTTGGTTCGAAACACATTGGCCTAAATCTACCAATGTGATTTCTCCTGAAATTGTTTCCAAATTAAACTAATTTTCATTAAAATAATCAACATATTCCTTTTCTAAATAGATTACCCAAAACACATTTCCTTTCCCAAGTAAGTTTCCATTAAAATAGTGTTATTAGAGCCATTTAAATTATGTTGCACAGGTGGGATGGCTCGAAATTTCCCCAAAATTTACAGGAAACAACTCATAGGGAGATACAATATTTTATAATAAAAAAATAAAAATATAAAAATATAAATATTTTTTCAATTATATAATTTAAATATTTTATATTTTTTAAACTTTTAATTAATTAGTAAATTTAAAATTAATATTATTCATTAACATTGCAAATTGTGAAAATATTAAATTAATTTGTTCAAATATTAAAATCCATTTAAGATTTTAATTCATTATATGAATATTAAATTCAAAATTAATCAAAACTGAAAATTTGAAAATGTAAATGATTCAAGGGACACTTTTGAATTTAAGAAACATAGTGAAAATCAAAGAGCTCATCATAATAATGTTCGAATTGATAGCATGCCCAATGTCACGCCCTCAATTCTTTTTCCCTTAAATTGGCCGGGTGCGGCACCGCCTAAGTTAATAACTTGTTCCGTCGTTAATTAACTTTACGAACTACGCCTTAACAATTCATAGTAAACATGAATTACATATTATTAATGTGCGGAAACCATCAACAATATAAAGATAATAATACAACTCGGCAATAATATAAAAGAAGAGATCTTTTATTATATAATGAGAGTTTACAATGGCTGGGAGCCGCACTCCATTGGCGTTAATAAAATAAGAGGACGCCCGTCCGTGGAAGAGTGCACGACGGTCTACCACAATACACCACCGAAATTACAATAATACAACGATACAAAGTGTGCACTAACTTGGCGTTGGGCGGGCGGGCGCACCCGTGCACGACCCGTGCCCAAGCCACAACCCAAACCCAAGTGCGACGATGTGGTGTGGGCGCCCGTGCGCACCACCGGAACCTCTACACGATCCTCGCCCGGCTCGGCGGGCTCATCCTACCGAGCTGCGGTAAAACCTGCGCCTTTCTCAAGTGCGCACACTCCTTGTGCGATGAGAAGCGACGAAGATCCGATGACCAAATGAACGCTCGTTCCATTCTATTTATATGCGTGGAAGGTCGCTTGTCCAACACTTGGCTGACCTCCAAAATCTTAACACAACGCCCACCTAACGCTCGCCCTCAACGTCAGCTCGCCCGATGTGTGGGTGCGTCCATGGTTGGCTTGCACGTTGTCCGCTCACCATATATATAACGCAAACCTTCCAACACTTGCGCGCACATACGATGATGGACACTTCGCACTTTTACTTAGTTGATTTTTCACGACAGAGGGAGCGCGCGCCCATGCCCAAGAACGCAAGGCGTTACATTCTCCCCCACTGGAAATCGTTGTCGTCCTCGACAACATACCATCTCGGTAGCCATCCACCAAGATCATTAATGCCCATGATGTCAACTCCTCCACATATTGCAATCATCATCGCAACATATGTAGAGCCACCGTCTCCACCATGTCTCGCCTTGGCAACCATCTGTCACCAAGATCACCATACCAATGTATGTCGTATATCAGATGTCCATGATCATCGACCACCCTGTCACAATCTCCTCATGCTGCTCTCCACCACGGAAGGTTGATCCCTCCAACTCAAGCTACATGTCCACCGCAACAATGTGTCAAACTCCATCATGTCATCACCACCATGTGCAAAACTGCCCATGATATGTCAACAAGTGCTAACACACCTCAACCATGTGCCAACATCTCATCTCGACAATATGTCATATATCGGAAGTCATCTCAATCCATGATCATCAACCACCATGTCACAATCTCCACATGCTGCTCCATCGTGGAAGGCTGGTCCCTCCACTCAAGCTACATGCCCACTACAACGTATCATGTTGACCTCATCATGTGTCGCCCTCATGTGAACCGCTGCCATGATACTCCAACACAATGCCAACATATCTCTGTACATGCTAGCCCCCATGTTTGAACTAGTTGGGTAGCTAATCCAACCGTCACGCCCAAACCATGAGAATGCACATCCTCATGTCACCATCAGTTGTTTCTCAAAACATCCTGTCACATCCTGAACTCGATCAAGAATCCATCCATATAAGTAAACCATGCTTAGGTCCATGAAGTAGTCTCCATCTCATCTGCAACATGTTGCCCATGATGTTTGGTGTCAATGTGCTACATGAAATCAGCCACATCTATCCCAACATCATCCATATGTGTATCTCCTCCATATGAAGAGATCATCTCATCAATCTCCAACTCTTGGTATGCCACATCTAGGTCCATGAAGCAACCTCCATCATATCTGCAATGTGCCATCCCTCAAGTCTGCCATAGAAACAAGTATACACTTGCCTCATCTATCCATGTGCTACCCATGATCAAAGATCAATCAGCTCCCATGTCAAAAGTAGTTGAGTCTTGGCTCAACCCATGCCCAAGTGTAGCCACCAAGGCACCATCATCATCGTGACTCCATCACCCCAAAGTGTCTCATATCGATCCTCCACATCAAGTCACTCTTTCAAGCCATTCCCATACATGTACTTGAAAGTATGCACCCCATCCTGCATCAAAGTCTCTGACCTCAGCTCCTCAATGCATCAAATCCTCTAAGTCCACCATGTATGAAGTCCCTAAAAGTCACAACAATCTCATGTCATCATGAGCTCCATAAGTCATCCCCAACCAACATCCAGCAAGCATACAAGTCTCGGCCCAAAGGTCTCTGCAAGATGCCTCAGCTCTCCATGTAGTAGGAATGCTCCATAGTCTGCTCATAACTCCATCCAAGTCCATGGCCTTGTTGTACATAAGTGCACAACCTCTCCATCGGCTCATAAGTAATAAGTCTCCATGTCACACCAGCACATCCATCTGCACAACATCCCTGCCTTAGCACTCCTCATTGGATGTCCATAAGTGACACCTCTACAAGTGCTCCCACATAATGTCCCTGCATAAGACTGCCATGCTCCATGTCTCCAACCTGATGTCCATGACTAAGTTGCCCATGTAGTCCAACCAAGTAGACTCATCATAACAATCGGTCATCCTCATCCAAGTTTGCAATCTTCGGTCTAGTGAACTCGGTCACCCAACCATATCATCATCACATGAGTTTCTCCATCATAGCTCCTCCACCAAAGGTTCCACCAAGACTTGCTCTTGGTCTCGGCCATGAGAAGTCCACCCAAGCAACCCAAGTGTGTGCCCTCCAATCTGTCCATGAGTCATGCCGGGCACTTAGCCAAAGTGGCTAAAGCATGACCCAATCATCCACAACGATCATCAAGTTCCACCCTTGTCACGGGCCTTTGTACCTTCTACCATAAGGTCACAAACAACCCCAACAAGTCCTGCAACAATCAACAATCCTTGCTTCTCCATACAAGGTCTCATCATAAACATCCATGGTAAGATGCTCCCTAGCATCGACAAACTGACTTTGCCCTTCCCTGCATACGGTCCATCTACCAAATGCTCAAGTGAGACACAAGTATCAATACTTACTTCATCATCATGAGGCTCCTCCATGAGAGTACCCTCATCCATACATGTCTGCAAACTGCACGATCCTGGTCCAACTTGATCAATCTCAAGCTCGTCCTCCATCATGATCATGTCTGCAACATCTTCAATCATCATCACCTCCTCTTCCTTGATAGCACAATCTGCAACTTCATCTTGCTCCATTGTCCAACCAAGTTGAAGAAGTTCGTCTTCAACATTCTTTTCCAAGACTTCAAGCTTATCTCGAATTCGGGGATTCTCTTCTTTCATCCTCTTCAACCTGTATAAGGTAAGCAAGAGCTTCCCTTCGCATTCTTCCAAACCTGCCATGCCTTGTACTTCGTCTTCCCCGGTTCGTACTTTGTTTGGTCCACAGACGCCCAAACCGTGTATACCTGCCCACACGCAGTCCCACTTGCCTACCTGACAAGTGCCCAAATCATATGACCAGCACGTAGTACCGCCTGCCCAACTCTACGACACCTGGTTCCAACCTTTACCAGCTTCACCAAGTTCCCTGCAACCATGAACCGGCCCTTGTTCCACTTGTATGTGAAACTAGCTTCCTTCACCTGCAAGTACCTGCTTCCACTATCACGAGCAACCCTGCTCAAATATCAACTGTCAAGTGTATGTACACCTGCTTCACCCAGCTTCCTGCAAGACTCCTCCAAGTCTTCAGACTAGCTCTGATACCAATTTCACTTCGGTGAAGTTTTGTAGCAGCTTCAACCTTCAATACCCTGAATCAGCTGCTCTGATACCAACTGTCACGCCCCCAATTCTTTTTCCCTTAAATTAGCCGGGTGCGGCACCGCCTAAGTTAATAACTTGTTTCGTCGTTAATTAACTTTACGAACTACGCCTTAACAATTCATAGTAAACATGAATTACATATTATTAATGTGCGGAAACCATCAACAATATAAAGATAATAATACAACTCGGCAATAATATAAAAGAAGAGATCTTTTATTATATAATGAGAGTTTACAATGGCTGGGAGTCGCGCTCCACCGGCGTTAATAAAATAAGAGGACGCCCGCCGGTGCAAGAGCGCGCGGCGGTCTGCCACAATACACCACCGAAACTACAATAATACAACGATACAAAGTGCACACTAACTTGGCATTGGGCGGGCGGGTGCACCCGTGCACGACCCGTGCCCAAGCCACAACCCAAACCCAAGTGCGATGATGTGGTGTGGGCGCTCGTGCGCACCACCGGAACCTCTACACAATCCTCGCCCGGCTCGGCGGGCTCATCCTACCGAGTTGCGGTAAAACCTGCGCCTTTCTCAAGTGCGCACACTCCTTGTGCTATGAGAAGCGACGAAGATCAGATGACCAAATGAACGCTCGTTCCATTCTATTTATATGCGTGGAAGGTCGCTCATCCAACACTTGGCCAACCTCCAAAATCTTAACACAACGCCCACCTAACGCTCGCCCTCAACGTCGGCTCGCCCGATGTGTGGGTGCGTCCATGGTTGGCTCGCACGTTGTCCGCTCACCATATATATAACGCAAACCTTCCAACACTTGCGCGCACATACGATGATGGACACTTCGCACTTTTACTTAGTCGATTTTTCACGACGGAAGGAGCGCGCGCCCGTGCCCAAGAACACAGGGCGTTACACCCAATGTCGTACATAGTAAAAAAAATGGCAAATGCCCAAAGTGGCAAAGTGATACATGGTCCAAAAATGCTCAAAGGACAAAATATAACATTAAAGAAGAAGATGATCATAAAGTGAAATCTTCGGCATCAAGACTATCCATCCATATAGGCTTGAGCCTCGCTAGGCACTCCAATTCCATCATCACCATCATCAATACCAAGATCACCTGCAATATTATCCAAAGGTATGCCAACTAAACCTGCATTTGGTGAAGGATTATCCTCATCATCATTAATCTGAGAAGCATCCTTAACATCAACATCCCATTGTGCTACAGGGTCCTCTAAATACTCAGATTGCTTCCTTGAGCAAAGTTGAAGACTACTATGCATATAAACCAATTTCTCCATTCTCTTAGAGGTAAGCCTATTCCTCTTAATAGAGTGAATGAAACTACAAGTGGACCAATTCCTTTTAGCTGTCGATGAACTAGAAACTTGACATAACAAGTGTGAGGCAAGATTTTGAAGCTAGAGTTTCGAGGCACTAATTTAGAGTTAGACCATGCATTCTACTCTTGAGAAACAACATTGGCTTGTAAGGGTGCATGCACTTCAACCATACATTGAAGAAGAATAAAGTACGTAGCATGTCTTGGTTTTGCAGGTTTTAAAAACCTTTTTCTTGAATACATCTTAGAGATTCCTAGAGAGGCATGGTGGTTGCAAATGTACATTTGTGCATCTCTTGCATATGAAATGAATTTTTCATTCCAAGATATTTTTCCAATGTCTTTAAGGACATTATTCAAGGCATGTACACAACAAGCAGTCCAAAAAATATTCTTATATTGACTTTGAACCATCAAACCCACTGCTTTGTAAACATGTGTTGCATCTACGATTACATGTACTACATTTGAAGGACCAAGCTCATAATTCCTTATTTCAATACTTCAAACATGAAGGTAGAATCCTTTAGTTTCCCGCTATAATCAATTTCTCTTAAAAAATAGGGCCCAACTAGAGATGTAACAATAATATTCAACAATTGTCTTCGTTGAGTATCTGTCCAACCATCCATGACTATTGAACATCTTGAATAAATCCATGATTATTTAAGGGGTCCCATAAGCCCCTGTGTTCTTGTCACCCCCTTATATAACAATGATGTCCTCATTTTGTTTTAATTTGGGGGTGCATATGCTGACTCATCAACTGTGATTTTTTGCATTGTTTCTTTGTAATGTGGAGAATGGATAGCATTAAATAAAATTCCACTTTCCATGAAAAAATCAGTGATACTGTCAATAGCCTCATCCCTATGTAACACATTGTAGATCTTAGAAATTTGTTCATTAGCAAATCTTCGGCCTCTTACTCCTCCAAGATGTAGATGCCCCCCCCATAAACTCAAAATTGGTTTGATGAATTTTAATTAATGAAATCTTCCATATCATGGGAAGAAGATTTAGGTACTTTAAAAGTGCAATCATTGTCCAAGTTCACTACATTGGATCCTAGGGTAGCCTTGTGAAGCTTTGTCAACTCCATCCTTTTCTCAATAGTACATGTACAACCATTTAACCCATCATGAGATATGGATAGAAGATGATGTCACACCCTAGTGTAGCTTCCTTTAAACACATGGTTACACAATGTGCACATTCATTCTTCACAACCATCACTATTCTTTTTCCTATTCTTAGTCATTTCCTTCACAAACTTTAACAAGGGTTTCTGGGAGTTTGTGCTCTGTTGGACTTGGCCACTTGGAATTGGAGGAAGAGAAGTATTTTCATATCTGCTAGTTGGTATTGAACTACCACTCTCCATGATTTCCTTGATTAATACAAGGGACAAAAAACACATTATAAACAAAATGTACAATGAGAAATGAAAAAATAAGATGTTAAAAATAAAAAAAATAAAAAAATAAAAAAAATGAACAATACACATTGAATATTCAATATTGATTCTTAAACAAAATTTACAAATATAGACATGTTTAAATCATAAATGAAATAGAAAAATAAAAAAACATTCTAAATTATGAAAATAGAGTGAGAATTTCATAATATTGATATATAGACATGTTTAAATCATAAATGAAATAGAAAAATACAAAAACATTCTAAATTATCAAAATAGAGTGAGAATTTCATAATATTGATATTTAAACATTTAAAAAACAAAGTATTTTTTTAATAAATATTAATTTAAAATTAATTAACTAATTAATAATTAATAATTTCTATAAATAAAATTTAAAAACATATTACTTATAAATCATAAATCTCTGGTACTAAACTAAATCAATAAAAATGAGTATAAATAAAATTTAAAATTTTTTAAAATAAAATCAGTATTCCCATTTATATAATAATATAATTATAACATTTTAACTTTTAAAATTATACATCTAATAAAATAAAATTATTAAAAATAAAAACACAAATAAATTGGAAGCAGTGTTTTATGTATATATATATATATACCTCCCAAATCCGTGAGAAACTCTCAAAAACATTAGCGCACAAGAGAACTTCTAAGTCAGGAACTTTTAACCCAACCCTAATGTAGATCTACGTGGAAGATGCCCACCCTTAATTGAGAGTTTACTGAATATCACTTTTTCTTATCCAAGAAACAATACCATTAGTAAATGATAATTAACATCTACGGATGATTAAATTACTTTAAACATTTTACATTTACTTTTATCAAATGATGTCTTGGATAGGACTTTCCTTGCCGTCCGTCATCTGTTCAGATTTCTCAATTTCTTCGTGTATGTACTCAGCGATTGGATGGTGCTGGCGGTATTTAAATAGATTTTTCATCGTAATGGGGTGAAATAGTGATATCTTATTTAAATTATATTTTTAAAGCTAAAAATAAATTTAATATTTTATAATGTTTTTTACAATTTTTAAATAATATAAAATTAACAATCTAAAGGTTATAATATTTTCAATTTTCAAATAATGGTTTGACAGCTTATGCCTAATTTTTTTGGCAAGAATAAAAATAAAATATTTTGTAAATAGTTTGCTATAATAAAAAAATAAAAATAAATATGTTATGAGTGTAATTAGTTATCCATACTTATTATAATTTCATGTAAAGTAATTAGAAATAAAAGGATATATAATATGTTTAAACTTTATATTTTTTAAAAATATTTCAACATTGGATTTAAATAAATTATTTGAATATTTATGTTAATTAATTTATGTTTATATCAACTTCAAATATATACATATTTAGAAAAAAATATTGAAAGAAAATATTTTAATATTATATAAAATAAAATATTTAATATGTATTACTAATAAAATATTTTAATACCAATTGATATTAACTCATACTTAAAATATATTATTAACAAAAAATCATTTTAACGTGTGGGTTGATAAAATGATTCAATTCACATGTTATGTAAAATATTTTAATGTCAACCATATATATATATATATATATGCGATAAATGTTGGAAATAATACTGAGAGGGGGGGGGGGTGAATCAGTATTATCAGATCAATCAAACTTTTTCAATTTCATACTCAGAAACATATACGCTACTTCAATTAAGTGAACCCGCGTGTACACGCTACTGTGTCTAATGAAACTCGCGTATATCCAGAGATCTTATAATTCAGTTAGCTTATTCTTCAGTAAATGCATCAGATCATTATTAAGCATATTAATAGTAAACAGGTGCAGAATAACAGAACAGAACATCACACAAGAGCCACACACATGAACACAAGGATATAAGGTGGAAACCCAATGTGGGTGAAAACCACCTGCTGCAAGTCATCTCAATCTTCTTCTTAATAAGAAAATCCTTTTACAATATTTGTACTGGTGCAGTCTTATACCAGTACGGGAGCTACAACCCCCTTTGCTCTTGTACTAGCCGATCCATTTACTAGTACGCAGGCTGCTACCTGCTACAATGCTCCAAAGATCTCCTTTAGCTTTTGTACTAGCTTAGATACTAGTACGTAGGTGCTTGCCTACAATCTTCTCACCTCCAAGTACCACGTTTCATCAATTTTCAGACTGGATACACTGAAGCACAACACATAATCTGTAAGGCCACTTTTCATCCAATTTTCATACTGGACCCATAACTATCATTGAAGCTCAAAACAATCATCAACCTCTGAATCACTGAAACCCTGTTAACAACAGTCACCAGAACACAGAGCAGACACAGAACTCTGTAATAACCATCAGATCCATCTGCAACTTCAAATATTAAGATTTACAATGTATACGCTACTTCGATGAATCAAACCCGCGTGTATACGCGCTTTTATCAAAGCAAACCCGCGTACAGATCTAAAAATAATTTCTATCAACTTGCAGCTGTACCAGACATCAATCATACTCATAATACTTATAGAACAATACATGCGTCAGTATGTAGATCTAGAATAAGCATCATAAAGATAGTTCATTTCAAACTATTTGATCCCGATCTCTCCTTAGATCTAGTTCTCCATCAACCGATGAGATCTCTCCTTAGCTCAGATCAAGCAATGCATCATCAACCCATAACCTGCATACTGGATCTCATACTTCTTCAGATATTCAAGACATTTCAGATACACTTGCCTAATGATTTCCTTCTCCTTATATAGCCTTAGGCCTTGTTCAATACCAAGAGCCAAAACCATAGAAATCCAATACCATCAACTTCAAAACTAGGGATCGACACGCCCGTCGAGACACAATGGTCTGAAACCATAGGCACAACTTCCAAGGACTAACCACCATGGACCAAAGGTACTTTTCCATATACACGCGCTTTTGCTGAAGCCAACCTGCGTGTACACGCGACTTGGGCTTAACGAACCTGCGTGTATGAACTTTCTCTTCTTCTTATAGTCTGATCATCAATTCCTTGTTGCTGACCTTCTGTACTATGATTTGTCATCAGTGTGGTTTGCCATCAAGGACAACACTTATCTCATAATGCCAACAATCTCCCCCTTTGGACTTGATGGCAAAGCTAACTTGTCACACTTAGAACTATCATCTGATTCCTTTGAGCTGTCCTCCATCAGTCACATCTGATATTTCTTCTGAAGATTCATCATCTGATTCCTTTGACTTAGAACTATCATCTGATTCCTTTGAGCTGTCCTCCATCAGTCACATCTGATATCTCTTCTGAAGATTCATCATCTGATTCCTTTGAGCTGTCCTCCATCAGTCACATCTGATATCTCTTCTGAAGATTCATCATCTGATTCCTTTGAGCTGTCCTCCATCAGTCACATCTGATATCTCTTCTGAAGATTCACCCAGTTATACATAAGTGAGATATTCTTCTATGAGAGGGTTGCCATCAAGTACAACACATGCATCATAATGCCAACAATCTCCCCCTTTGGACTTGATGGCAACAACACCAAATCACTCTCCCCCTTTGACATCAAGGGCAAAGGGTGGATCAAGATATTCTCTTCCTTTGCTGAATCATTCCACTGTCCATACTCCCCCTGAGTACCTGCTGAAATCTCTGAATAATCTCCCCCTTTGTATATGCCAAGGTGTACCAATCTGTCCATGCTCCCTCTGAGTACATGCTGAATCTCTGTTCTTGCTGAAGTGTGCTGATCATGCTCTCCCTCACTGTAAGCAAGGTCTACAAAAGATGTTCTTCAAGAAGAACATGACTCTATACATCATAAAGGACCTTCCTATCACTTAGGACTCATACATACATCCATCTCTCAACTAAGTGAGGATATACAAAAATTGACTCATCCACCCAACCAAGTCAGAATACATCAAAATTTTACATATGACAACCAATCACATTGCATCAATCATCCCAGGCATAGTGGGGAAACCAAAATAGGCCGTTACATGACCTTGACACCATGAAAGAGATACCACAAAAGAGATATATGACATAGAGACGAAATAACTAGACCAAGACTTATGAAAGTCACCAGCAGCATCTGATAATCACCATTCAGATCAGCAACCAAGAGATCCTTCTGTTCTCCTTTCGCCTTTGTTCCTCCTGAAATCAACACCAAATGTGAACTAGAACCAAAAGCTTTAAGATAATGCCAACAATGCATCATTGGAAGATTATCTGCTCCCCCTGAACCTGTGCCAGATGATCTCTGTCAGACCTATATCAGACTTTCTGCAACTAACATCTGTCCCTGCTGATTTCCTTCAAATCTCCATATATGCGTCTGTATACACATAAACAAGCGTATATACGCAGATATCCCTTACGCAACACGCGTATACCATATACGCGACTATCCCCTTGTAAAACTGCGTATGCACGCGGATATCCTTTAAACAACACGCGTACACAAATTTCCATATCAGCAACCTATAAATGTCCTGTAGAGAATAGGTCATCAACCTATAACAAGGTATGTCTGCATCAATTCATCCCTTTGAACAGAATTCAGAGTCATTCACATTGTATCATGTGTGAAACCACCATAGCCATTTCATCAAGCTCTACATGATCCAAGTATCATTACTTGGGGACATCTGCATCAATTAACATATGTAAGTATAAACCTATCATCATATAGATAAGAGCTCATCACCATATCTCCAATAAAGCAACTTTGAGTAGTCATCCATGTATCAGCATTATGTATCTTGAGCTCAAGCTCATTTGACAAAACTTCTTGATATCATCAACAGCAACAATCCTTATCCACAAGAGTGCCTGCATCATAACTGTATGATTTTTATGCATATGACAACAGCAGTATATGAGAGACCCATCATCAAGTGAGGAAGATGTATATTCAAGCTTTGTACTTCTCCTTGTCCTTATGAAGATCACCATGTAAGCACCATATATGCATCATCAAAGAATCATCCATAAATCTGATCTGAACATCAACTATGTAACCCCAAGAATCATATGAGATTTTATCATAGACAACTCACATCCACATCATAGCAAGATATATCATTTAGCCATATAAGAATCATCACCAAGGATTATTAACCATAATGCCAACAATGAATTACTAAAGGCATATGCTCCCCCTCAACCAGTGCCATCTGTTAGATCTGATCATGTATATATCAGCAATAAGCATCAAAACATCATCATCCTCAAGTTAGGATAAAAAACACTTCTAGACATCATACAAGTAACAAAACATTTCCACACATCCTCAGCAGACTGTAACCAATAGAGCAAATAATAGACTAAATCATATCAGATCCTTTTTCTGATCCTGTCCCCACTGCTTTTCCTCAGACTGACATATACGCGACTTTGCAGTGTCTAACTCGCGTATACACGCGACTTCCATTTAAGGAACTTGCGTATGAGATTCAGAACACTGAAGTTTTACACCTTCAGCTCCTCCTGAGTCTGATATGTCTGTGCTGTGCTGTGTCTCAGTACATTGTGCTGACTGTACTTCCTTCTTCCTCCATATCTTCAAGTGTGATGAGGTTTTCTCCTTTTGGTGTGATGTCCATCCTTTGTTCCTGCATTCCTTTGCTATATGTCCAGGCTTGTTACATGTATAACATCTTATATGTTTCATATTCCTCCTGTAGCAATCAGCAGCTTTGTGACCATACATATTGCACGCAAAGCAATATCCATTAAAGTACCTTGATTGAGATGACCTGTCCGCATAATGGTCTTGAACTCTTCTTCTTCTACATCTAGCTGCAACATGTCCAAGATTATGACATACATAACATTCAACATTATTCATAGGAGGAGTAAAAGATTTTCTTTGAGGAGTCTCTTTCCTTGATTGTTGATGGGGTTGACCTTTCATCTCCTTGTTGATCATCTTAGATTTCTCTTTAGAGTTCCTTGCCTCACCTTGTGAACTAGATTCACCTTCAACAGATTCTTGAAAACCAAGACCAGTCTTGATAGCAGGAGACCTTTGACTACTAAGAATATCATCCAAGACTTTAGAACTATCTTGAAATCGTAAAAGCTTATCCTTTTCTTCTATTTTACCTTTCAAGATATTTACCTCAACTTGAAGTTGTTCCTCCTTTTCTAGACATTGCTTCTTCATGTCTTCTCCATCTTTCCTTCCTTCTTCCAACTGATGCCTTAGTTTGAGAATCTCCTTTTCTTGTTCTTCATTCAGATCCTGCTGCATTTGACGAACTCGAAAGGCACATTCTAGTTGAGATTTTAAGCTGGTGACTTCGTTTTCTTGTTTTGCAATAGCTTGGAGTAGATCTGTATTCTGCTTCTTTGATTCTTCAAGATCTCCTTTTAGTGAGGGGATTGTAGCTTCAAGATTTTCATAGTAGCTGGATCTATCTTTGAGTTTCTTGATGGTTGTGCTTCTTTCGTTGACTTCTTTTCTTAATGATGTCACTTCATGCTGCAATTTTTGACATTGGTCTTCCTTGTCCTTGAGTAGCTTTCTTACCTTGTTTCCTTCTTCTATTTGGGCCTTTAGTTTGGTAACTTCTTCTTTGAAAGCACATTCCCTTTTGTTCAATAGATCTTGTTGATCTTTAACTTTGTCTGCAAGCCTTCTAAACATTGCCTCTATTTGACACTTTTCTTGCTCACCCATAAAAGCATGTTCAGTAGTTTCACTATCACTTCCATCACTTTCACAAGGAAATATAGCAGGAACATCAGAGGATAACACATTCATACCTGATAATGATTCTGAATCTGAATCTGATTCTGAATCTGAAGAATTTCTTATACCTAATCCCCAATCGACTCTCCCACTGTCATAGTCCTTCTGAGATGTCTTCTTCTTCTTATGAGCTTTCTTTTTAAGCTTCTTTCCCATTGTTCCACGGATCTCCTTCAAGCGATCAAGCTTCTATCAAAGGACCTGCTCTGATACCAATTGTTGGAAATAATACTGAGAGGGGGGGGGGTGAATCAGTATTATCAGATCAATCAAACTTTTTCAATTTCATACTCAGAAACATATACGCTACTTCAATTAAGTGAACCCGCGTGTACACGCTACTGTGTCTAATGAAACTCGCGTATATCCAGAGATCTTATAATTCAGTTAGCTTATTCTTCAGTAAATGCATCAGATCATTATTAAGCATATTAATAGTAAACAGGTGCAGAATAACAGAACAGAACATCACACAAGAGCCACACACATGAACACAAGGATATAAGGTGGAAACCCAATGTGGGTGAAAACCACCTGCTGCAAGTCATCTCAATCTTCTTCTTAATAAGAAAATCCTTTTACAATATTTGTACTGGTGCAGTCTTATACCAGTACGGGAGCTACAACCCCCTTTTCTCTTGTACTAGCCGATCCATTTACTAGTACGCAGGCTGCTACCTGCTACAATGCTCCAAAGATCTCCTTTAGCTTTTGTACTAGCTTAGATACTAGTACGTAGGTGCTTGCCTACAATCTTCTCACCTCCAAGTACCACGTTTCATCAATTTTCAGACTGGATACACTGAAGCACAACACATAATCTGTAAGGCCACTTTTCATCCAATTTTCATACTGGACCCATAACTATCATTGAAGCTCAAAACAATCATCAACCTCTGAATCACTGAAACCCTGTTAACAACAGTCACCAGAACACAGAGCAGACACAGAACTCTGTAATAACCATCAGATCCATCTGCAACTTCAAATATTAAGATTTACAATGTATACGCTACTTCGATGAATCAAACCCGCGTGTATACGCGCTTTTATCAAAGCAAACCCGCGTACAGATCTAAAAATAATTTCTATCAACTTGCAGCTGTACCAGACATCAATCATACTCATAATACTTATAGAACAATACATGCGTCAGTATGTAGATCTAGAATAAGCATCATAAAGATAGTTCATTTCAAACTATTTGATCCCGATCTCTCCTTAGATCTAGTTCTCCATCAACCGATGAGATCTCTCCTTAGCTCAGATCAAGCAATGCATCATCAACCCATAACCTGCATACTGGATCTCATACTTCTTCAGATATTCAAGACATTTCAGATACACTTGCCTAATGATTTCCTTCTCCTTATATAGCCTTAGGCCTTGTTCAATACCAAGAGCCAAAACCATAGAAATCCAATACCATCAACTTCAAAACTAGGGATCGACACGCCCGTCGAGACACAATGGTCCGAAACCATAGGCACAACTTCCAAGGACTAACCACCATGGACCAAAGGTACTTTTCCATATACACGCGCTTTTGCTGAAGCCAACCTGCGTGTACACGCGACTTGGGCTTAACGAACCTGCGTGTATGAACTTTCTCTTCTTCTTATAGTCTGATCATCAATTCCTTGTTGCTGACCTTCTGTACTATGATTTGTCATCAGTGTGGTTTGCCATCAAGGACAACACTTATCTCATAATGCCAACAATCTCCCCCTTTGGACTTGATGGCAAAGCTAACTTGTCACACTTAGAACTATCATCTGATTCCTTTGAGCTGTCCTCCATCAGTCACATCTGATATTTCTTCTGAAGATTCATCATCTGATTCCTTTGACTTAGAACTATCATCTGATTCCTTTGAGCTGTCCTCCATCAGTCACATCTGATATCTCTTCTGAAGATTCATCATCTGATTCCTTTGAGCTGTCCTCCATCAGTCACATCTGATATCTCTTCTGAAGATTCACCCAGTTATACATAAGTGAGATATTCTTCTATGAGAGGGTTGCCATCAAGTACAACACATGCATCATAATGCCAACAATAAAGATATTAAAAAAAATGTATATATTAGATAAAGCTATTGAAAAAATAAGTTTTAAGTCCAGAGGCTCATTCTACAACCGGTATGAGAGGGATGTGTCACTTTGTCTATGCTTCCATTGCCCTTAAAAATAAAAATAAAAGTTAAAAATTATGTTCTAAATAGAAATAATAATAAAAAATGACTATGTTGTAAAGTAATTAAAAGTAAAAAAAAGTGTGAGTAAGACATTTAAATCTTATAATTTGATTATTGATAAAATATTTTTATACGAATTAATATTGACATATACTTAAAAATATGTTAATAATAAAAAACCATTTTAATTTGCATCATAAATGTGATGTACAAATATTTTAATGTCAATTTCCTATACATTATATATCATTTAAAAAAATTATGTGATCATGAAAAAATTAAACTTTTATGGTTAAAAAAATAGAAGTTGGCATGTGAATAAATTTGATCCCTCTCACCTCATATCAGTACTTAAGATGGATCTATGCTAGTTATAGTTAAAATATTTTAAAATTTGGTCCTTTTTAGGTATATGTTTTTTTGTCCAAATCCAACAAATATCTTTTAGACTTAGAAGTTGTTATGAACTCTATATATAGCATTAAAAAATAGAATTTAAACAATGAAAAATCACACATCTTATTTTTCACTCTAAAAAAATTTGGACCTAAAGAAATTTGCTCATATTAGATGTTAGATATGTGCTTAAGATGGATCTATACTAGTTTAAAAAATATTAACTATTACACAATCTAAATGATCAAAATCTATTTTGGAAATTGTCGCAAAACCTATTCTCCTAGGGCTTCAAAGTGAGCTTTGTATTGTGCTTGAGCTAGTTCACATAATTTTTTCCCAATTTCAAAAAAGAGGTTGTTGGTTCTCGAAGGCAAAGACCTTTAATGTACATAAAAATTGTAAAGAGGTTATGCTGGATTCCATTGGTCACAACCCTTTAATAATGGAGATAAAAAATAGTTCACAAGCCTAACATGATCTTTTGCATAAATAATTGTAAAAAAAAAATACATGATAAATCAGAATTAGTTGATTTCTAATATTATTTTTTAATAAAAATATTTAACTTAATTAAAAATCAGAAACTAAAATTTTTGAAATCTCTGCCTTGCGTCAGAAATTGCAGAATTACAAATCTCTATGGGACAACTTTTTTCAAAACCCTCCTCCCTAAGTACTTCTGCTGGCTCCCCTTGTCCCGAATTTTAGTTAACCAGTTACAGATATAGAAATGATCTTTCCCTGATATTTATGCTTTGCCTCACTTGTCCAAGTAGTAGGGAAGTAAAGTTCTAAAAACGGTTTTTGGGACAGTATTTTCATTTTGTTTTTCTAATTCAGTTGTATTCTCAAGTTAACATTTTGAGATTATAATTTGATTAAGTTTTTCTGATTTAAACCCACTAACTAGAATTCTCATTTTTAATATAACAAACAAATTTAAATTGTGAATTAAAATAAATAAATTAAAATAAAATAACAAGAAACTAGCATCCACAATCATATATCAAGTATTTCATATCACTTTTACATGTAAATTTGAGATTATAGAATTGAAAATCATTCTGAGTCTCGTTATAAAAGCTGAAACGGATGAAATAAAAATGCTAACATGCAACATTTAATACCATGACATGCATAGCATGTGATATACCAATTATTAAATTCTAATGACTGTAGATTTAATTCCACATTTATTTGTTTAATGTTTGGACGGTAAAATGGAACAGAAGGCCAACCTGCAACATTTAATAGAGAGACGTAGAACTATCATGGCAGAGATTGATGTGGAAGCACTATAACGACAGACAGATTCGGATGGTAGCGAGCGATCGATCCATCACAGTCAGATGCGTGTGGGTGAGCAACAAAGCAGTGGCAGGTCTATGAAGGGTGGTCACTGGGATGGATGGTCCTACACTCTCACATGGTCGTCTAACATATCTATATTGTTGTGACTAAATGACTGTAACTGAACAATCTGTCATTATCAGACTTCATGCAGAGGGAAATGTTATCAGTGGATAATGATAATTATTCACGACGATAGTAATGAGTTTATTATTTTTATTAAAAGAAAAATAAATTATTTAGAACTAGTGTTGTTGGGCAGTTTAGTTCAGTTTTGAGAGTAAGAATAAGTTTTGGAAAAATTATATAAGAAGTTATAATATATTGGTTAATGTTAAATTAATAGTTGATAAGAGACAAATCAATTTTAAATCTTTTTTACCCATTCACTAGGATTTGTATAAATTTAGGTGGGTAGTCACTACTAGTAAGTCTACACATTTGTATTTTAACTCCTACATAAGTGATGAGGAAAAATAAATAATAGCCGGAAGTAACTCTTGGTAAGTATATGTATTCTCATCTTATTCCTTTTTTTTTTTATGCAAAGACTTCTTTCAATTAAGGTGAGAAGTAACTGATAATAAATATGTTACTTATGTGATTATGAGTTGTTTTTAAAGATTTTATTTTTGGATTGCTCTTCTACAAAGCTTAAGACTAGAAAACAAGCTTAAGAATAAAAAATCATCATACATATATTTAAAAAATCATGTATGAAAATTAAAATCATATCCATAAATTATAACATAAAATATCTATATATCTAAATCCCATTATATTGTGTAAAAAATCAATAAAACTTTCAAATTATAATCCAATCAAATATTTAAAAAAATTACTTTTTAATTATATATATATAAATTTAAATATTATAAACTATATTAATCAATATTAAATTAATAATAATTCATACTAATAATAGTTCATACTAATAAATGAATTCATGGTAAAATTAATTACTAAACTAATAACTAATTAATAACTTTTATAAAAAAATAAAATACCACTTGTACCAAACATTTGTAAATCCTTCGACATAGAACCTATTTTTCATATATTAAAAGAACTGACTCAAAACTAAACTAAAACAATTTTAAATTTTACTATGCATTTCTTTTCCTAAGTTTGTTTCCATTAAAAGTATTATTAGAGCCATTTAAGCGAGCTGGCGTGAATTTTTTTAAGGGGCGTCTTGCTTTTAAAGGGACACGAAAGTATTATTAGTCCATGCCATAAGGCAGCAAATACTATAGTATTTGGTCTTGTCTTTTATATTAGTCCTCGTACAAAAATTTTAAAACTAAACCTAAAGTTTTAAGACAAAGGTTTTAATAAGTTTTCGCCGCTTTATTGAATATTAAAAGTGTTTTTTCTTAGCCAAGGAATAATTTTTACATTTTATTTGGTCTCTTTCCAAGGTGGAGAGGCACAAAATGTATCAAATTCTTAGTTTAAGAAAAGATATGCTCAAGCATTTTTTTTCATATTCAAGTAGTGTTAGCATTACTCAATTCATATTCAAGTAGTGTTAACATTACTCAATGAACATTAAATGTTTATTCCAAAGTCAAAATGTTTATTTTAATTTTGCTCAATTGCCACCTACATTACTATGCAAATGTCGGTGCCACATACATCGCTATGCAAAAAGGTTAACAAGTCACATATCATAGATGACAACATTCTCTCACTCAATAGTTTGTAGTGCCTAGCTAATAGGACAAAAGGTCCCTTCAAGTACAGTTCCTTCACTCGTTCTGATGTTATTTTTAATAGAGAGTAGGTGTCGTGAGGAGAAATTGTGCACATTTCAAATGATGACATCATCGATCTTGGCACTTGCGGTGACTGATTTCTGCATTTTCCTATTACAATTCAGAATCCATCTTTGGTGGACAAAAAATTGGGATGAAGAAGTGAATGTGAAAATTAGAGTGAATTCCCATCTTTTATTCACAGACTTGTTATTTTCCACCTCCTTTTTCCAAGTTAAATTTTTTGTACTCTCTAGTAGATGCAACTTTCCATGATCTTAAATTCAACGAGAATTTTCCCAAGACAAATAATTGGATGTCCTCCCTTTTGTACATTCTTTTTGAAGCAGTCAACAATCCCAATGTACTTACTTTCCTCCGTTTTGTACATTATTTTTGAAGCATTCAACACTCCTGCACAACCCCTTCCTCTAGACATAAACATTGCCTTGTTTGTCATCACCAATTCCTAATAAAAGCTATAATGGTGCAAGAATTAGTGCTATAATCTTTATAATCCTACATATTAGGGAACATGGTTACACTATTCTATAAAGTCACTTATAAGTCTAGCTAAGCTTTCATTACCCATAGCTAAGAAAAATGTAGGCTTTCTTAAGCCCTAGCTAAGGAAGATTACATAAACCTAGATTACCTTGGGTTTATCGGCTTCTAGAAGCCATATAAGCCCTAGATAGGTGAGCTCCCTGACTCTTCCTCTAGATGGTAGTTATGTTAGCATGGGACAGGGCTTGGAATCAAACATAGGTGGATACTTGCACAACTCCAGTGGAAGGTCTTCTTGAAAATGGTTTTGATAGCATTGATATTGATAAGCATTGAATTGTTTTTTTCTCATCTAATGTGACATCAAATAAGTGTAAGCATGCTTATAAGTATGCATGAATAATGGAGCTCATTTTGAAATAATGGATCCATTTAGTAGGAATTGGCGAAGTAATGGCCACAGCCGAGGTTTTCTCCTGCGCAGGTAATGGCTCCACAGTCACTGCGGACGATGGCGGTGGCACTGCAGGGCTGGCCACAACCATTATCCCCCACCGGACCAGCCTCAAGAGCGTGCGCTTTGAGGTCCATCGTTCTGCTGGCACGGGTTCAACCATGCGACCACACACCTGGAAAAGATCTGAAGCAGCGAATTACCCTCGACCAAATCATTATTTGCTGGACGGGCCAGATGTATCAGAGACGGATCTGGAAGGGAAGCTCGACAAGAGGCTTGAGAGCAGAAGCCTGCACACAAAAACGGTTTTCTGGTTCAGAAACCACCTCGAAGGAGGACATTGGTCAGGGTTTGGCTTTACCACTCGCGCAAACTTTGTCCCTCTCTCCGCGTCGGCTGCATGCAAGGACGGGGACCTGAGGGTTGCAGATCCGACTCATCACATAACCGCTTGGCCTAAACTCAGCAGTTTTAGGACGGATCTACCTGATCTGAGCCTCAATCTCTGTAGATCTAGGCCAGATCTAACAGTCCAAGAACCCAGGAGGCAAATAGGAGGGTATTCGCATCGAGTCAACAGAAGGTTTGCAGACCTAATGGGAGATCGTCTCATCAGGAGCCCTGATCGGGGAAACCCATCAGATCGGGCCAAATATTGCAGATCCGGGGTGGATCTATCCAATATGCCCAGATCCAGGCAGAAGACAGGTGAAAACTCGCCAGATCCAGAAATCAAATCAGTTAAATCGGACTTGGTCAAGGCAGACTCAGCGGATTTGAAGCAAATCTTCATTAGATCAACAGAAGGCAGACACGTTTGTATGCAGATCCGGGAACGGATGAGTGTATTGGAGGTAAAAAAAGAGATCCAGGACAAACTGGGAATTCCAGCTGCATTCCAAAACCTATTATTTTCAGGACTCTACCTTCAGGATCAACATACACTCCAGCACTATAAGGTTGTAAAGGACTCAACCATCATCCTCAACCTACGACTGCGAGGTGGATCCAAGGGAGCTTCCTCAAAACCCACAGGTAACTACCGCGATGCAGCCAAAGGGAAAGAATCCCTAAAAGGAAAAGAACCCACAATGGCTAATGAACCTCCAGGGCAGTATATCGTGGATCAATCGCCAGAGAGCCCCTCCATCTCCATGGATTTACCAGAGGTAAATTACCTATTCTTAGATTTAAAAAAAAATGTTGTTATTTGTAGATTTAACGGCTTTTGGCCCAGAACTGATGCATTATACCAATGGATCCACACGGCTTGGACAAAAAACTGCCAAATACACCTATGCTCCAAAGGTTTCTTCGTAGTAATTTTCCATTTAGAAGAAGAAAAGGAAAAAATTCTCAATCAAGGGCCATGGTTCTGGGGCAATGCCGGACTCTTTGTTACCCCATGGTTCCCAGAGTTTGATGCCAACACTATGGTGGTATCAAGGATGCCAGTATGGGTTAGGCTGCATAATCTCCCGTTACATTTTTGGCATTCCAAGACCTTAATAATTATTGGGAATACCCTCGGGAAAATGTTAAAGATTGATGCAGAGAGACATATAAAGGGAATCTTTACTTTTGCCAGAATATGTGTCGAGGTAGATCTTAGCCAAGGACTACCTGAAAGCATCATTCTGAACTTCAACAACTCACAGTGGAAACAATCATTGGATTATGAGAATACAGCCTTCAGATGCAGGGGATGTCAACAAACAGGTCATCTGTACAATGCATGCAAAAGCCTCAACAAGAGCAAGACACAACAAAGGAAGCCCAAAGGATGGCAGAATATAGATGACGTCATAAAGAAGAGAGTTCCAGAAAAGAAAGCCCCTCCGATATCAGAAGACGAAGAAACAGAAGCAGAAGAGGATGACACCATCATAGAGGAAGCTGAAACAGGGAATCAGAAGGAAAATATATCAGACAACAAGGCCCCACAATTTCATCCAAATCAGGCAGAGAAGATAAACGATGTCCAGAACATGGGAGGGATAAAGCGGCATCACCAATCAGACACATCAGATTCAGACAAGGAAGCAGGCCTGCAGAAAGCCGAAACACAGATAGTCATAGCCTCGATCGAGCCCACTCAAGGAGAGTGGCGCAAAGTGGAGAAGAAAAAAGGAAGAAAAACCTGAATATTCAGTTTTTCTTGCCTTCACTATCTTCCCTCTCTCTCACTCTATTCTTTTCTCATCATTTTTTGCACGTTAGTCATATAACGTTGCGTCGGGTGCCCCGGCACTAGAGCCCAATGGGCAGCTTATGGAAATGCATCATGCATCTGCAATTGTAACTTTTCATTTTCTAATAAAAAGTTACAGATTTTTCCATTGGAAAAAAAAAGTATGCATGAATAATTTTGCTAAAAGTTGCATTACTACAATTTTTGGGTTGAGGCATTCCTATGATTTTCATGAAAAAATGTCTATGGAACTACCTGGACTAAATGAGTTTACCAGCCATACCTTATTTTCCTGAGAAAGCAGGAACTCATATTTCTAGGATATCATCTGGGCTTAACTTATTATTTTATCTGGTGGGATGATTGTCAGAGTTAGTGGTGTGGGACAGAGCCCCGACCACTATTACATAGTTGCCTTCCTACTTTCACGTTCTACTCACTGGTTTGTTAAATTCAAGACTCAAAATGGAGGGTAATTCAAGTCCTAATTCAATCACTTCTACAATTTTAGCCAAGAGCAAGGGTATAGAAGACAGTAAGAAATTGAATAAAAATTTGTATGAAAGTACAAAGCCAAGAGGTGAATTTAGACAATGAACTTCACACTTCATTACCAAACTGTTCAAATCGTTTAGCCTTATCGTAATAGGGCTCTCCCATTTCAGATAAACACAGTTGAATGCCCTGTCTCCTAATTCTCTCTTTGAAGAAGTTGGTCTCTTCAATCTCTTCATGACAAAAGAAGGTAATGCCTAAAGCAATGTACTCGTAGTGGGGCATGTGGATTGCATCCAAGCTCATGTTCCCAACGAAATGTTCATTTATTTATTTTTTATTTTTATATTTATTTTATTTGACCATAGATTTATTCTGAAAAGTAGCGGGCATGACAAGGTTAAACAAAGGTCGAATGCATTTTATGGTAATGTAGGAGTTTATGATTCACTTGTTGGAGCTTCTTCATTTATAGAGGTCATGCAACTTGCCACCCTATTCCACCTCTCTTTGTTCTTTATTTCTTTTCTAATTAATAGTTTTATCATTTCTTTTCTAGTTAATGCTTTAATCTACATTGGCACTCCATTAGTATGATGGTTTAATGGATCTAACATTACGCGTTTGACAATATATGATGGTGTCGTTGGAAAGTTCGGTATCAATTTCATTTGGGGTACTAAGGATCCAACAACGTATGGCGAATTGGTGTCCATTATTGGGTTGGGGTCAGTCTGATACCAACAAGGAACTTAGTGCAACCATTTCCAACATACTAGATACCAAGTGTAGCGAATTTGCGCTTCTACATCAAGTTCTACAATGTCAACATTGGTTCTCAATTACTCTTCTTGCTCTATTTCCTCTTAAATTTGCATGTTGTTGCTTAATAATCCATATGCAGTAGATACCATATTGCATAGACATGGCTATAACCTAGCTTCTATTTTTGAAGTTTGTTTTCCTCCTCCCTGCTGCAAAATGCTATATAATATATAATAAAACTTGAAAGCAAAAAGAATTGGCTCTTTTATAAGGAGTTCGCTAAACAAGTTCCATATAATACATTTACAATATGTGCAACAAATTCACCGAGTATAATATGCACAACTTTGGTTTAGCATCTCTCATTGAAGGAACAAACATGGTACTAGATGTTAACCAAATGCTAGTGAAGTGAGATTGGAAAAAAATTTCATGTTGGTTTGGCATTATGCTTATTCATCTACTCGCATTCGATCATTCCACCATTTATCTAAAATTTCAACCCTCTTCAAAGCTCTTTCATCTCTTGTGCTTCATTCCAAATCTTCCCCCACCTCTTAGTTTCTTCCTCACTACAACATTAGATAAATATAAAGAGCCTTGGAAATGCAGTGGGTATTGAGTCCAATGTTACAAAGGTAATATTTTCCTGCTTCATTATCTTAGTCTACAAATATTATTTAACATAGTTAGTTCTTCTTTTTCATGCTTTTATAGGAGTAATGTTTGCACTCCACTCTGTATCCCACATCGATGTAAATAGTAGTCCCATTTACCTATATGTAGTCATTTCTTCGATAATAATTAAATTATTTCACCTTATCTTTTGGTGACCATATTCCTATTCAAAATGTAAAAACATCTATCTTTTAGCATAGGTTCTTGCGTTTAATGAAATTTTCAAGGGAAATCAATAAGTAGGTTTTAAACATTATTTTTTTTGCCCTATTTATTTTCTATCATCCATTTGTAGTTCATTACAAACACACAACATCGATCATATACTTTATTTTGCTTTATAACTATTAAAAGGAAAATTCATTGAATGTTTACATCCTCATTTAAAATTACCTTGAACAAAAATGCATTGAGATTACTGCTCAATTTGGGAAGTTATTCTAAAACCATTTTTGCATTTTTAGCCAAACATGCGTTGTTTCTCTGCATGTTTTTGTGCAAATCAAGAAAGGTATTATAATTTTTAAGGGGTTTGCATGAATTTAGAATCATATAAGATCATAAATCTATTACCTCTTTCTTTAGGTTGTGCTCCCTCCTTGGTTGAGCATAGCATGCATTCATAGTGAAACATAGAGTCACCCTTTGGAAATTGATTCATCCATGGTGGACATAGATTTATTTTACACATCATTCACATTTGTATAAGAAGCAATCATTTTACCTTTGACCTCTTGAGAATGTTTCATTAAGAAAACTGAGTTGCTCAACCACATCCCTCTTTAAGTCAAAAACACCTTTGCATATCAAGTACAAGGCTACAAATATATTACTAATTTTGGATGTTAAATGTAAGAATATATTGTTAGTTTGAAGCCAATTTGAACATTCCAATACCAAATCCAAAGTAATTGATTAAAAAATGCATTAGTTTCTGTTTTGATTCTCTTTGTTCTTTTATATTTATTTTTAAAGCAAGTCCAATAGAAAATGCATATGTTATAAACTATTTTTCATATTCTATAAGAAAAGGAATATATATCCATGGTAGACATGGAATTCTTTCACATAGCATTCACCGATATAAGAAACAATCGTTTTACCTTCTACCTATTGAGAATGTTTCATTAAGAAGAATTGATTTGATCAACCACATCTCCCTTTAAGTTACAAGTACCTTTGCATATTATGTACAATGTTGCAAATTTATTTTTGTTTTCAGATGTTTCTACAAGAATCTGTGGTCAATCTGAAACCAGTTTGTTTTCAATTATGAGGTTAGGTGGAAATCAATTTAAGCTCATTATGGATTTTGATAATCATGATTCCTTTTATGCTACAACAAGAATATATTCCAATGGTGGAACATCTCCTCTCTTTGGATACAAGTATTTCCAAAATGCCATTGAGGTTTATTGGAACATTCAAGTAATTCGTGGTACCCTTTTACATTAGCTTTGATCAATTGTCCATTTACATCATGTTGATGGTTATAGGAAAGTATATGAATGAGAAAAAAATTTAGTAGTGGTAGCAAGGAACTTCTTTTTGATGATATTCCTCTCTTGTTATAACTCAGATTCTAGGAAGCAAGAATTCTGTCTGGCTTGTCTTGCTCGGGGATCAAAAGATAAACATCTTTCAAAAATATAAAGATTATATTTTAAATAACCAACGACTTTGAACAAGTTGTCAATATTTAAACAATGTTTATGAAATCAAGGAAAAAGCTTACTACAAAGGATGGATGATGTTGTAAACAATGACTTGACAGAGCGATATCGCTACAATTCAAGAGCTTCCATTTGTGGAGACCATTATTGAAGGACTTGAAAGATACATGGAATTTAGACTTTCTTGTGGATGCATTTCAAAAAAATCTTATTTTGTTGGGGCTAAAAGGAAGCATTTCAAATAATATGAAAAGGACAAATGCAATGTTTTGTCTACATTTTGGTCACAATGGTTTAGTTGGTGAAATTAAGTCGTAGGATATGGTTCAATAAAAAACAATTAATATGAGCACAAACTTTTCTTGAATGATCAAGTGGCATTACAGTTCAAACTTTACATGTTATGAACCTTTGGAATTATTGTTAAACTTCATACTTCCTTTGTAACAATCTAACATTTTCTCTTGCATAGAACAAAGTTTTCATGATAGTTTTTTATTTATTTATTTTATGTTATTGTAGTTAGCAAAAATTTGGTTAGACAATGAAAACTGTGAGGTTTACATATAAACTATCTATCATTCAATATTTGTTGAGGGTTTCCTTTTATCTAGAGTTGTATATTTGGTAAGTTTTTATAAAAATTTTACTTAAATGTTTTAGTTTTCTTTTTGTGAGGACAAATGTTAGTGACATGTCTACTAGGCCACCTAAGTTATGAAGGTTTTTAATTTTGTAGCTGAAATGTCTCGAATGCATGATTTGTTAACTGGGCATTCTAAAGTACAACAAACTATGAGCATTTTCAAGTTAGTATTTCACCAAAAAGAGATAGCCTATCTTTGTTTATAGCCCTTCATTTCTAATGCATATTAAATTTTTACTATAATACTTTAATCTTTACGTGTAGCAATTTTTTAAAGGCCCCCTTATCCTAGTATCAGTTAGTTACCTCATTCTAGTTTATAGGGAGTCTCCCATTCCCTATCTCCAACAAACCTTCCCTTATTAGTAACATTGGTCCTTGTCATCTTTTTAGCTAAAACAATGGATATATGTGTGCGATATATAATAGAATAAATTCTATTTGGGATGGATTTGCCTGATGGGGAAAGGATGGTCAATACCTCTATCCTGAACGGAGACTACATGATTTAAGTCGTGATCTTCCATACTTGGAACCAAGTGGTGGAGATGTGTTGACTGTAAGTCCTTAATCTATATTCTTTCCCTTATATTTCTTTGTTTCTTTACCATTTTGTAGGAATAGTGGACTAAAGAAACTTGAATTCATGTATTTTGTAGAAAATGTTGGTTTACGAGCACTCCAAAATGCTAGTTTTAGAACAAACACATTTGTATTTCTATATCATTATATATCTACAAGAAATTACATTATAAATTGTAATAGATGCAATCGATGATTCTCTCCATCTTGGTTATTCCTAATAAAAATAAATAACATAACAATTATTTTGGATCCACATATTGACCACAAGAATGAAGTTTCATTATAAAATTATAACATATAGAACTATTGTATGTCATGATAAAACACCCTAAAACCATAAAGTGTGACTTTATGAGACAAAATGAAATAACTACGTAGGGTGGTGGAAATGACCAAAAAGTTCTAGTAATATTTTTGTTGTAGAATATTCATACTGAATAATTCATTAAAAAATTATTAAGAAGAAATAAATTGTTGAGCAATGAGAATTCATAAATTCAAAATATATGCAACATTATCAAAGACACAAGATAATGCTAAAGAATAAATGACAAAATGAATACTTCATTTGAGCCATAATACTCCATAAACATGTAAAAGACCTAGTCATATTAAATGAAATCAATCCCATCCATACATTCATTTCTTAGAAACTCTACTAAAATGAAACATAAGCCTGCTTGTGCCTTTGTATTAAATAATATTCAGATGTACGAGATCTTATGAGAAATGATATGAAAAGAACACATATAAATGAGAAGTATCTGTAACACCCTCCTCCCATGTCTACCCAAGTAACCATGCCAACTAGGGAAAACATGAGACGAGAGGCTACTATGATCAGATTTGACCTCCTTTGTGACCTTAAGGAGGTGGAATCAATGAAACATCACACATAGTCATCCAATATCATCAACAGAACCCTGAGGAGACAAGTCAACCACTCAAACAACTTGTCCCTGGGTCCCACTACTGTTATGGATCTCTTAGGCCATACTTGCTCTCATGCTATGGGAAAGGGAGTGACCAACAACATAAAGTCGCTCTCATAGGCTTGCCTGCCAGTTACTAGAGACCAAAGTTTCCAGTTCTGTGCCAGTGACCCTGGGGTTTAAGCCACTTTTTTAGGCCCAGATTCCACACTACTGCCTTGAATGGAGTGATAGCTTGAAATCAGTAAAAGTACAGGGAAATAATGATGCAAGAGCAATAAACTGAACAAGACCATAACTAGACCCTTACGAGCCATGATAGGCATTTCGTCAAACATATCATCAACATGTAACCTACAGGAGTAAACAACAAAATTAAGTGTAGGGATCTCGTACTTATCTGAGAATCGCTATGAACCATTTTTTCCCTCATTCCAATTGTTGCATTACCATCTATTAGGTCATAGACACATTATCCATTCATGTACAAGTAAAAACATGCTAAGAGCCATACATAGTTGTTGTCATAAAATATACATATAACTAACATAATAGGAACAAAGATACCATAAACATATCAACCATCAAAATCCATATACACATCAGTACATTTACACATGAAAATCATGGGAATGGATTTCTCATTAATGAATGAAATGAACCAACTAGAGATGGGACTACCATGTTCCACCCAACCATGGATTGGCTGAGCCAAGTCTCTCTTCAGCCAATCACCCTCATGCCATATTCCAAGCATGAATATGGGACTCATAGAACACACAAAAAACACCAACAAGCATGGATGCCACTAGAGTTCTCCACCTACACTATGAGGAATTTGAGTGCCTTCTAGTCTCTTAGGCTTTACCGTAATCCACAGTTTGATCCAGGGATCAATAGGCCCTACACCGAGACATACTCTCAAAGCTTTACTGTGCATCACATCCTGGGATCACTAGGCCCAACGGAGAGAAAATCCACCTCTGGGATTTACTGTATATCCCGCCATTCACCGAAAAGGAATCCTAGGCCTACCGAGGAACACAATCTGGCTTTATCGTAACCCACAACCCAATTTACGGGTTACTAGGCCAGTGGCTTTGTGATCCTCAATCTGGTTCAGGGACCACTCAGACCATGTATTTGTCCATTCAGAGATCCACCCCACTCAGCTTTGAATCCAATCCAACCATCCGACATAAATTGTATGAGACAACCCATCTCATCAAAGCTATCACGAAATGGCAAGTCTAGGCTAAAAATACTGCCACACCTGGAAAAACCCATGCCATGGTAGAAAAGAAACACATGCAATCCCATGCATGCCAAAACTAGCAAGGAAAATACACATGCAAGTCGACACCTGCAATGAAGGCTATTGTAGCTGCTTGATCCTGCCTTTCCCTGCTTGATCTTTGCTTCCTCTTGCCTTCTTTTCCTTTCTTGCTCCAATGCCAAAGTTCTCTAAGAAAACTCTGTGTGTCCAAGAGCGAGAGAGAGAGAGAGAATAGAAGAGATCTCCAAAACTGAACTGATCAAGCCTTGCCCATTGATCCTTAGAAGCCTTTTTATCAATGAGGCCTCTATTTTCTTTATTTTCCATTATTTTCCTTCATTTTCCTCCTCACATGCAACCTGTGACCTTTCATATTCCATTTCTCCTAATTTCCTTTAGTTTCATACAAAATCCCAATAAATGCCTCATGTCTTTCCAAAGCCTTAGATATTGCCTTTACCAATTTCCTTCACCATAAACAACCAAATGAACACCCACACCAGGATGTCCTTCCCAACATTCAGCTTGGAATACATGTCCCATCAACCATGGTCTTATATATTTTTACATGGAATTTTTACCAGGGCTATTACAGTATCATAGACTAACACAAGTTACAATAAGTAAATCTTCAAAACAAATAACACGAAACTGTGTGACTTCACCAACAAATCCACATATAAAAGTTTCCAGACCCTTTATTTCTCTAACTCGTGATCCATGTAAATGGATGGTCAACCCCCTTTTCTCCTTCTGGTTGAGTGAGCCCAACTGATTTAATGCTTTTCTTAAAAATTCCCTTCTACCCAAGAAACCACCTAGCATGAGTTGTCGACTCTATGGTTTTCCAACAGCCTAACCATTTTCAATCCTCCACTTTCTTAAGGTGGTACCCTTTCAAGGATTAAACTTTTGATGTTGTGCCCTCATTTCTCTTGACTTAATTGTTGTGTCTGAGTGGACGATCCCTCTCCTTATTGAGTTTTCCATGCTGCTTCTCTGACCTCTTACTGGGCATACTTACAATGCATTGATATGTCCCCCACTACTTACCCATTGGATACTTATATTCATTAATTGTGATGATAGATTAATCTAAGTTTGTATATCTCTCATAGTTTATGGGAGGTAGGTTCATGAATATTACCTTTAAGGAAAATCATATTTCAAATTTACTAGCAAACAAATTCATCACTATATGGGCACTTAAGGTTCCTTCTATGCCAGTGAATTTTATGGCATTATTACTTGCTGCAAGATATATCTATACCTCTGGGAAGTGAAAAAATATCCATTTCCACCCCAAATGGAGAGAAACCCCTTGAAGATAACCTCATCAAATATGCTTCTGAAATACTGTAGATCTCTAGTAACTTGCTTCATTTTTCCTTCAACTTTTCCAATGAGACTGACCTTGGTCAAGACTTTATTTGCATATATTATAAATCTTGTCCTATCCCTGACCCCCAAGTGATTCAACTGTGTTTTTGACTTGGAATTTAGATATCTCACACAACTTTAAGTATTTCGGGCTTGTTCTCAAGATGTTTCTTGGAAGTCTCTATATATGCTCTTCCCTTTGTCACAACTCAAGCTCATCCTGAACTAACAAAAATGAATCCTAATAAAGAAAAAAAAATTATGTAATGACATACAAAATATAGTATCTTTCTTAATAATTCAATATTGAGCCTTTATTTCTTTCTTGAGTGAGTTGTTTCTACATATTATCCATCTCTTTGATGGCTACCAACAAAATATCCTCTTTCTGTTTCAACATATCTTCATAAATACTCTTATGCTCTACTGCTGAACTGAGTTGTGACTGTAAGACGAAAGCTTCTATTTTAGAGTAATGAGGGTACACCATAACCTATGTCCGCTCCTTTTATAAGATGGAAACACTTGGTTCTTACACATTAGTTTATTGTTGAGATAGTTGCTCATATACTTGTGTGGTTTGTTGCTCAACTGCCTTCTTTACACTCTGTTTAACACCCATAATTTTTAATATCTAGAAGAAGGTAAGATTACCTTAAAAATTTCACACTTATCTTTTCTAGGTCTCTATATCTACCTTGCCTTGCTCTAAGGATACTTGAAGCTTTTGATTTTTCTCTTGTATTTCCAAGAATTCATGAAAAACTATCTCTTCCACCTCAAACAACTTACACTATTTATTTAAGAGTGAAATATTTATCATATCTCTTATGGGTGAATTTTCATTTGGGTTTGTAGATGTTTAGATGATCTTTTTCTCCAATTATTTTATTTTATTGTACTTGGTACTATTTTCCGCTTTTTCCTGTCTAAGTTGAGTAGCTAGGTGTGTTATGGTATTTTGAGCTTTCTTTGCACTTGCTGTAGAAACTAGGAAAACTCTATAAAGTACTTTAGAATTATGACTATGGAATTCAACTTTGTCCATGGGGCTTAATCTATCTATATGAATTCTTAATTTAGTTTCCTTATAGTCAGTTGTTTATTTTTCCTGATCTCTTGTAGGCTACAAGAACACAATGTTTAGGTTATTATTTTCATAGTCCATAGTTGAGAGTAGTCTATCTTGGGGTTTGTCTTAACCCCGAGCCTCTGGTGTAAGTTCCGTCCTAATTTGGACACCCTTTCTTTTGATGTCCATATACTCTGTAAAGAGTGAAAGAGGGATCTTTAGGGGTACCCTCAGTTGTAGCTATAGGAGGTGGAAAAACTGATGTCAAAAGTGTAGTGGAAAAATGTTCAATTATGAATGAGGGTCCCTTGGCTCTCTCAAGTTCACTTGATTTAAATACTGCCTCGCATGATGGGTTGGAAGCTCGCTTTACACAACAGACTGTAAAGCAATCAAAATATGGAGCAAAAACACAAGCACACACTTCAAATAGCCCTGACATTTCCCAACCATAAAACTTTGGTAAAAACTGAAATACGATAATATATTGTGTATATCCTAGTCACACTGTAGCAAAAAAATAATCATGACACCTACCTTGGACATGATCTAATCAATATTTGTAAGATGCCTGTGGCGACTGAAAAGGGACTTGTCTGCCAAAGTATTCAATAAAGGGATAGTTTTGCCCAAAATTGTTACTTCTGTAGATCATGACAAAGGAATTTTGTATTTAGCTATCCTTCATCCAAAAGGAGGTAAGAGTGAGGCTGAAATTAAGGACACTCAGTATGATGCTACTACCATCAAGCTAGACTTGAACGTAATGCAACATAATGCATGTGATATAAAATTTGAATAACATAGGCATATAGGGCAGATGGTATTTAGATACTTAACCCAAGCTACTGCAAGCACAAAAAATCCCCTCATTTATTTTGCTCCACGTCATGGATGTTAATTGTACATGAATAGACAAACGGTACCCCACACCAATAGAAGTGGGGACGAGGCAAGTAGATTGCCACTGTTCTATCTTCTTCATTCCTACCTTTGGGATATATAAATCACCATTTATATCCCTCCATCTTATAAAGGTGAACTACACAAACTAAGTAGATGAATGATGTTGGAGGGAAATAAAAACATCTTATTCCACAATTGGAAGAGAAGCAGGATGCATGCCTATAAATTACCAAGATAAGTGCATAAGAGATGTTAAAAAAGGAAGACCAAGTGGTAAAGTAAAGATCTAGGAAATATAATATGAGGACTTTCCTTTATGTATGATTCACCAACCAATAGCCTCATTAATACTATGAGATTGAGAGATTGTGAATTGGTTGCGTTCTTGGGGTGAGATCGAGGAATTTTTTTGATCAGAAATGAAAGAAAACCATGAGTTGTTAAGTTTCAAATAAACTGCACTCAATTGAACCCCTACTCAATTGAGCTACGTTGCACCAAAATGAGTTGGAACCATGTAGTGTGCACTCCCATATGAGTCTAAAATCTAGATCATGCCACATGGCACCACAAACACTGTCCCCTACTTTGTAAAAACTGGCCATAACCTGCAAAACCTACCCGTATCCAAGCAGTGATAAGTGGCATTGATGCTATTGTAGGATATGTTCCCAAAGAGACTACTTTATGTTCCAAGACATGTAATTTGGCTAATATGCCCCTCTAGATTATCTTTTCTTGTTTCAAATTCTTTTCAAGCTTTTTTACCATTCCATGTAATTTTTTTGAGTTTGTTGTAGCTTATATTAGCTCACTGGAGACCATCTCCCTTGTCTACCTATGTCATTCAGTTTCTTCTATCACATGCATTCTGTTCAAGTCTAGCTTGATCCTAGTAGTATCATACTTAGTGTCCCTAATTTCAGTCTCACTCTTATCTCCTTTTGGCAAAAACGATAGCTAAATTAAAAATTTGTTTCTCATGATCTACAAAAGTAAGCATTCTTATGAGACAAAATTAAATTACATCTATGCTGGTTGTTTTCTAATGATGACTATAGAGGAGTTTCCCTTCTTTTTAGCTTCAACTATTCTAGTTGTCGAGGGATAGGTGGTAGTTACAATGATGTCGATTTTCTGAGTGTTGAGACTATCAATGTATCGTTAAGTGAAATTTGGTGATTCTATTCATTAGTCAGTTGATACCATGACCCAATTAATGATGCAAATGATACATTAATTCATTACATTTCTAGCTTCTTTGACCACTCCAACTACTGTGGGATAGGTGATAGTTAAAATTGGTTTATGTTTTTTGAGCATTGGGGTTATCAATGCATCATGAAGTGAAATCATGGGATAGGTGGTAGTTACAATTGATTTCTTTTTTTTGAGCATTGAGGCTATCAATGTATCGTTAAGTGAAATGTGTTAATATTTCTCATTAGTCAGTTGATACCAGTGACCTATTTAATGATGCAAATGATACATTCATTCACTCCATTTATATATTCTTTGGCCGCTCTAACTACTGTGGGATATGTGATAGTTACAAGTGATTTTTGTTTTCTGAGCACTGAGGTTATCAAAGCATCATGAAGTGAAATCTGCTGATTCTGCTCATTATTCAGTTGATACCAGCGACCTATTTGATGATGTGAATGATACATTATTTCACTTTGTTTCTAGCTTCTTCGACCGCTCTAGCTACTGTGGGATAGGTGATAGTTATAATTGATTTTTTTTCTAAGCGTTGAGGCTACCAATGCATCATGAAGTGAAAATTAGTGATTCTTCTCATTCACTAGAGATATTTTAAGGTCTAAAATGGGTCTCCTAAGGAATATTATAAAATAATAGTGGAAATAATAAAATAAGATTAGATTACATCATCAAATTTTAGAGGGAAAAAAGAAAAAAATTATTTTTCAAATTGTATTTTCAACTTATCACCCTTTGGGTTTACTCAAATTTTAAGTGGGAGCACTTGTTGGATGCACAATTTAATTCCTCATCCAAAGTGTACCCATGTTGCATACTTTCGATGGACCCTTCTACACCAAAAAATGAGAAATACATGAATAAATGTGATTGCAATCATGTTTTTAATGTATTTCTCCCTTTTCGTGTAGTAGGGTCCATCAAAAGTATGTAACATGGGTACTCCTTGGATGAGGAATTAAATTGTGCATCCAATGTGTGCTCTTTCTTGAAATTTGAGTAAAATCATGGGGAGATAGGTTGAAAATACGAGTTGAAAAAATAGTTTCTTTTTTACTCCAAAAATGTTGAATCATCCACCATGGTTGACATCATCATCTTTAATCCTATTGTATAACAACCACTCCCAAGTCTACTCAAAGTGACCATTCTAATCGGGGTAAACATGACGAGAGACGCTACTACAATCATATTCGACCTCCTATGTCACCTTAAGGAAGTGGAATTGATGGAACATCACACATAGTCATCCAACATCATTAAGAAAACTCTTAGGAGACAAGTCAGTCACTTAGACAACCTGACCCTGGGTCCCACTACTATTTTGAAGCTCTTAGGCCTCAGTCGCTCTCATACTATGGGCAAGGGAGTGGCCAACAACCTAAAGTCACTCTCACATGCCTACCTGCCAACGATTATGGTCCAGAATTGCCAGTTCAGTGCTAGGGACCTCGCGATTTGAACCACTTTTCTAGCCTAGAATCCTGGCCTCTGCCCAAAACTTGTTATAACTTTCAAAAAACATTACAAACATGATAACCATTCTTATCAATAAAAAAACACCCTTAGTACTAGGGCGAAGCATCCCTAATCGAGACTGACATTATGCCAATCACTTGGCATCAATGCAACCTACAAGTCTAGGATACAAGACAAAATAAATGACTGAAACAACTTATGAGACGTAACCAGAAGGATCACCTCTTTATCCATTGAACTACTACATCATTAATTAGGTCTTACATCCATCCATTTAACAATTACAAGTAAATATATGAAATAACCATGACATGAACCAATCATTCAACCATGCTTATAACCAACATAAAACCATATAAATATAAGATATATGACAACTATTAAATCCACATATAAATTAGTGCAAAAGTAAGAGAACTTAGCTTTTATTAATCATAGGCAAATCTAACTAGGTTCAGGACTTCCATGTACCACTCAACCATAGATATGGCTGAACCAAATCTCTCTTTCAACCAGTCACTCCCTTGCCATATTCCAAGCATGAATGTGGGATCTCATCGAACAACCAATCCAAGAACAATCAAGGGAATCCAGAGGTTAAACCACCTCCACCCTCATCCAACAGTGATCACACCAACACCGGTGCTCTGATCACAGCCAAACATAACTTGGAATGCCATCCGGAATCTATCACTATCCTTGAGGAATTTTTTGTCTCCATGTCTCTCTAGCTTTACCACAATCCAGACCCGGATCACTAGGCCCTAAACCGAGACTACTCCCTCAGGCTTTACCGTGTATCCCTCCAAAATTGGTCAAGGGATTCCTAGGCCTTTGGGAATGAACCTTGAGACCACCTCAGCCCAGGATTCCAAAATCCATTTGACAATTCGAAAGTTCCAAAACTGAAATAAACATCCCAACAGACCATGGCATTCGGAAAAATGATATGCTAGGTTGAAAAACATTGTCATAACCCAACAAGACCATGCCACCGACAACAAGAGAACCATACACCAACATGCAAAGCAATAAATGTCCAAACCAGCTAGGAAATATGTCAAGGGAAAAAGTCCCCTAGGGCTTTGGGTCAGAACCCTAGCAGAGCAGGAGTAATCTACAACAAGAAACAAGCAAATAACTCAGGCAAAATGCTTAAACGAGCAAACTATGTGAGGATGTACATACCCGGGGGTCCTTCGTTCGGGTAGTTCCAGCCAGGGTTCAAACCCTCTACAACTCCTCATGATCTTTGAACCTGCAAAACAACCAATTCAAAGATGCACAACAACATATAGATAAAGCATTATAGTGAAATCAACTTTATAACATATAAGTAGATGGTTAGTTATACATTGAAATAGTCATTCATACATAAACCATAACAACAACATCAGATGCATGAACAAAGTTGATATCAGGAACAAGACAGTGTTTCTTTTATTGCAGATAACTATAATAAAAACATAGAAAGAGTTCACCTGAGTCTTCCTATTCTGGCTCCAAGTGGAACCATCCTCCAGGTCCATCCAGTCTCAGTATTCAAAAGGCTCCTTCCATAACCAACACAAGGATATCTCCCACAAGTGATATTAACTCTGAAGACTACTCACCGATAATGATAATGAGATTCAAGGTACCCAGTACAATCTAACAAGTGCGAATAGATGAGTTGAAGTCAAACACCTGTAAGAATCTATCAATCAAGAGACAATGATGGTTTCCGACTATCGATAGCAAAGGATCTTCCACTGATGAATACAAACCCCAAGGGACTGCCAAATAGAATCTAGACCTTTGCCCCAGAGTAATGAGTCATAGTCGATAGGGAAAGATTTGCTAGAAGGAAGGCATTAAGGCATCCTTCATCAATCTAGCACAAGTGTAACTCATAGGCCAATAATGTGGAAGGAATCAAATGAAAAAAGATGTAGTAACCCGATCGAAGCACGTTTCTAGCGTACACAAGATGTAGCTAGCACACAATAGAAACCCTTTGAACCAACCAATAATGAAAGCTGACACAGAGGTGAGGAATCCACCAATAGGGTCAAATGGAAACCAAGGCACTGCACGAATCCCAATGTGTGATAATGAAAGCTGATGTCGAACACAAGGGAAACCACTCAGTCAAATACCCATGATACTGATCAATGTTGAGCACAAGGTGACCTATCAATAATGAAAATAGGGCTAGGGTATGGCTCTAGGCCTGTCCTCAGAGCAAGATGTCGTCGTCGATAAAGACAAGACCCGCCAGCAAGAAGTCAATGGAGACTTTCTCAAACCGACACGAGTAAAGGACCAATATAACTGATGTGATGATAGACAAGACACTGACAACCAGGGATGGCTGACTAAAAAATAGGTCAAGAGACACCGCAGAGAGGTCGACTCAGGCTTACTTCCCTTGAACAAAAGCACGACTCAATGATGACCATGTGGCAGCATATGATGACTCTATATAAGTTCGTCATGTAGGAGGCACGAACGAACTCTCCATATGATTGGAAGAGATAATGAATCAAATGAGAACTGAATCAATAACAAGGTTAAGGCGTACCTAAGTCAAGCTAAATCCCACCCAAATGGAGGAGATGCTTCATTCGAGTGATTTGTTCAAGGGCGACACGACTGACTCTAGTTGCCAAAAATAAATGGAAATGTTGTCCCGTTCCCGCTCTTTTTGGAATATGTAATTTTTTTGTCTTTTTCTTTAAGCTGGAAAAAGAATAAAAAAATTGCTATAGTACAGTGGAAAGAACGAGTGTTAGTGAAACAGATGATCTAGTTCCTAGGATGGGAACATTCCTATGCTCAATGCAGGGAGGTGAAGTTGGTCAAGGACACTCAAAGGGATGTTCCTTCCATGGGTCTGAGGGTGTGTCAAGTTGCAGAAGCTAAGGGATTGCAAGTTTGATTTTTACAGAAGACATGGCCAAAAAGTGGCTTAAACATGAGTCCAGGTGAAGCTAGCTCAAGGCCAAAAGGTGAAAATGGTCAAAATGCAATGCAGTAGTACAACTCAACACAAAGGAGCCTCTAGGGTATAAGGCCAGAACGAAGCGAAGAAGCAAAGAGGAATGAGTCTTTAATGCACAAGTCATGGCGGGACTAGAGAGGATTCCCGATCCTACTCAATGAAGCAGCATGGGCAACCAATCTCAGTGAGGTGCTAACTACGATGCCCATGAAAAGGATGGCTCTACCATCATGTCATGATTTAAAAAGTCGGCGAGTGAAGATGGTTTACAAACCATAACACGATGGGATCGACCCTAAGGCAAGTGTATTAACAAATGGAGGCTAGTATGCAAAATGCAACGGAAAAATGGCTTCCCTAACCTATATGTTAGTAAGTAAATGATACCTACCATGATGGGTTAGTAGTCATGGAACCGATGTGAAATTTCTGAAAAAGCATCCAAGATGTCCTGAAAAAACAACCTATCCTTGACAATCCAAGCTCCCAAGTTAGAAGATTCATGAGATGAAACAAAATCAAGTTTTGAAAAAATTTGACATTTTCGAAGCTTATAAAATGATTTTTTGACTCACCATTGTTACCATTTGTGTTGAGAGCAAAAGCTGTGGAGAAAAAGAAGTAATATTGCCCCCCAAAGAAATTGACCATTCAAATCGGCTCAAAATCACTAGGTAACCCCCAAATCTAGCTTGCATCAATTTGTGATCATTTTTAGAAATTTTAATTGAGGTTTCACCGTTGGAAATTATGTTAAAAATCTCAATGCAGCATATACGCGGGTTGGTTATGAGAAACCCACGTATACACAAGCCCTACATGTGACTGTGTATGAAATGGACCCGTGTATATGCGGTTTGAAATTAAAACATAAAAATCTAACGGTTAAACTTGATTTTCTTTCAGGATGAAAATCACCTAGAGGGAAAGGGAGCATGCTACTATTGATGATGAGGTTATGAATGATCAATAGGCCTTGGATGCATTGAGAGGATGCGGTTTATTAAAATTTTTCAAAATGCCAAATATGAAGGCAAACACCCGCTTGCTTGAAATGTTAATCCGCTATTGGAGTATCGAAGATGATGCATTCATTATTGATCAAATGCCTTTAAGGATAGAGATAGAAGATATTTACTTTATCACTAGACTCTCCCGGAGAGGAGAAGTGGTGCATTCCACTGGATGATCATGAGATAGTCTTTCAGTGGAAGAGTACGTGCATATATACTGTTCGGGGCATCTAGAGAAGATTGGAAGCCAAATTGCAATCAAACACGTAGAGAGTTTGTCCTTAAGGATCATACTGTTCATCATAGCCAGGGTAAACAGATCAGCCTCATTGCACCAAGCATCACAACTATCCATGAGCTTGGCCATAGATTGTCTCACTACTGTGTTTGACTGGTGTACACCTCTTTTGACCAATATGAAGAGTCAGCTATCCTCCATTCAGAAACGACAGACCAAGAAATTCGCATATGGAACCATTTTGTGCTCCTTATTATTCGAGAAGGTTCCAGGGTTACATCCCAAAGTATCAGTTCCTATCAGTAGCCCCCGAGATTGTCGGATGGGTAGGTGGGTTGACCTGATGAAACACCTTGGAGGTGGAGACATACCAAGGACTGATTTTGACGATGATTTCTTCTCCTGGTGGGAGCATCAAATAATCGCTGTGGATGACTATCCCTATGCTAGCATGGATTTCAGGGGAGATTCAGATCTAGTGCTACCACCAAACGCAACATGGGGAGAGATAGGTAACCATTTTTTAAAGTTTTGTCAATTTTTATGACTTTTTTATATTTTTCAAATATGAAAATGAAGTTAAAGATATTTTTTATGGGATTAAATTACTGATATAATGATCATGTTCCATATGTGGGTCCGGTAGGACCAGACTGATTTCCGCAACACAGGTGTCATGGAAGAGGTGGCGAAGAGGCAGCTGCAGAGACTGAGAGAGTCTTACACGCAGTCCAATGAAACTTGGTGAGATTGACTCACCGGGTACTGATGGAGGCCGTAGAAGATCTACCATAAGATATGGAGTGCCACACGACTGGGTTTGCCTTTTTCGGTGTGTGGCCAAAGCAGTGGTCACCTACTTAGCCTCTCATCCTGAGCCGGGTCATTAGATGTACTAGACATGATTATGGGCATTTTAGTCCCAATTTTGTATATTATTTTTGAAACACTTTATGTACACATGGGCGATTTTATGATATATATATATATATATATATATATGTTATAGCTCCAAATCTCACTCTTATGGTTTGTGATGCTGTAATCATGGCCTAGGGCAACCCTTCCTTCCAGACCTGGTCCTAAAAATTAAAAAAATAGTGTTTTATCCCTTATACGCAACATTGCCCTGAGTTAAACGCGTGTATACGCGGGTATGTGTATAGCCAACCCACGTGTATGTATTAAAACACTTAAAAAAATATGAAACTCCTTATTTTCGGGAGGAGATTGCGGATTTTACCTGCTGATCACCTGTTAGTGCCCGCGGCCCAACTATTCCCAACCAACTCCTAACTAAAAAACTACTTTGGAGATGGTATAAAAAGACCTCAAAGGGAAGGCCTAAAGGAGGAGAGAAGAGAGAGAAAGGTTATTATGCTGAGATTTTTCCCTTGACCAGGTCTGAAGTCCCTTGTGCCTTCTGCACTTCCCCCATTTTGTACAGGAAACCTTTGTTTCCTTGTGTGTTGATGTTCATCCACCATTTATGACATCATGGAGAGAGTCATGGAAGGAGTTTTGTTAGAGGCTTGAGGCTGGAACGGATCCGGAAGGAAGCTTTGCTTGGAGCCTGCTGAAGGTGACTCAGGTGAAAATATTCCTTTTTATGTACTTTATTTGTCTATAATAAAAGAAACACATGTCTTGGTTCCCGAAATGAATCTTCTTTATGTTAATGATATTCATGTTTAGAATTCATATGTAAATGGTTGTTTGGATTTCATAACTAACTACCTTTCTTTATAACATGAAGATGGTTTCTTTATAAGTTTTTTTCCATGTACTGCTGTATTCTTTGAATTGGTTGTTTTGCAGGACAAAAGAGAAGAAGGGAGCTCCAAGAAGGGTTTGGACCCTAAAGGCCTTCTCAAATGTAGGACCAAAGCTACGTACCCTTATCATAGAATTTGCTTATAATAGCATAATGGCTGTGTGAATGTATGTTTCTTTGAATAGATAACTTTCATTCTGCTAGGGTTTCAACCCAAAAAGCCCTAGGGGAACATTTCCCTCTATCAGAATTGGCGACTCCGCTGGGGACAACATTCTTATTGTTCCTAGTTTGGGTGTTTTTCAAGCCAATAAGGGCTCAGCTGCCTTGTTTGCTTGCTGTTATTGTCTGGTCTATTTTTGAACTTTAAGTTTTGCCAGTTTCTTCAGTTTGTCTTTTTTATTTTTCTTGAAGCTTTTCATATACGCTGTTTTTCTTAGATACAGGAGTGTATATATGCTTGTTTCTTTGAGTGAACCCGCGTATACGCAGGTTTCCTCAAACACAGTCGCGTATACACGCAATCTGTACATAAGTACAGTCGCGTATATATTGCAATTTTCAAGATCTATAAATCTTTTTAGTCTCTGAAGGTTTGTCTGGTGGTTTGAGTCAGTCTGAAACAATCATTTTCCAGTATCAGTTATTTGTTTTACAGCAAGCATCTCGTTCCGAATTCTCTCTGATTATAAGGAGTATTGGTCTTGTTTTTTGTTGATTGCAAGCGTCATCGTTTTTTGCTAAAGCACGCAAGATTTCTTGCTAGGAATCTTGGCTGCTCTGTTTCATCAGGGTAGGAAGATTGAATTCAATCTTTGTGTTAATCTTGCTTTTGGGTGACTTTTTGTTTGCTTGACAAAACCGCTTTGTGACCATCCACTTCTTTGTTTCATGAAAGTTGTTGATTAACACTTTCTTGGAATTTGTCTTTTTGATCTTTTGGTTTTCGGTGCCAAAGCTTTCATTGCTGCTTTTGATTGTTAAGAGCGATTTCAAACACATTTATTTTTGTTTAGTTTTCATCCATTGTGTGGTGTTGATTCGCAAAAGTGTTTAATTTCCTATTCTTCAATCACAAGTTTCAGTGTTGTTGAGAGCATTTTTTGAAAAGACCCCTTTGTTTGTTGCTTTGAAGAAAATCTTTTGGAAAACTTAGTTTTGCTTTCTTGAACTTGCTTTTCATTTGGTTTCCTTTTAGTAAGTGAAAGTGCTTTATGTTTGTCTTAGAACTTGTTTTTAGTGTTTAGACGAAATGAATGAAACATTTCATATTCCATCTAGGCATTTTAAGTGGCAATATAAAGATTGATAAGCAAACAACTTTCATTTTTTGTTTTTAGAGTAGTTTTGAATCTTGCATCCACATATAGTTGTTGCATTAAGATGGATTTGCATCCCCTTTTTAGGCATACATAGCTTTGTTAGCTTTTGTGAGTGTGAAGTGTATATTAACGAAAAGAAAAGGAAAATTTGTTTTATTAGAAGTACCTCTGAACCCTATAGAAATTGCTCTTCATCGAAAAACGAAAAAGTGCATGTGCATATAGTTAAGTTTTTATTAATTTCTTTTGCGTACTAGTTTCACTTCCGTTACCTTGTGACTTAAAGAACAGCCTAATAAAATCAAGCGCTAACTAAAATTCACTAGAACTTTTTGTTTTAGTCAGTTACACCAACAAGATTAGGATTTTAGGGCCTTGGTTTAGGTGAGTGGAGAGTTAACTCTCCAAGGCCATATAAACGTCAAACGTAGGAGTCTGAATAACGAGAGAAAATCCAATAGCGTTAGGAAGACCAGGAAAGCTCCGGATCTAGGAGTTAAGCACGAGGGTCTGTGAAGAAAGGGAAGAGAGATACCCCCTCTCCTACTTGTCCGAACTTACCTCACGACTGTTCTGCCTGGCTTCTGCGACGAGTTGGTATCCATAGTTGCTGCTCCTAGGGAACTACACAGGTGGCTGTGGAGGGGAATCCCGTGGCACCTGAGGTTGACGTTACATCACACTCAACAGTACTACTGGAGGGCACCCTTGCGAAGCTTGGGGGCTTGCACCGGCGCAGGCTGTTGTTAGGAGGTCAGCGTAACTTCCTCTGATACCTTCGCTGATAGGACTGGGCCCTCATCATCCCAGACTATCTTCGAAAGGCCCCTTGTTTCACTTTCTCGTATTTTGGTGTCTGGTCTTAATCACCCGGAGTGGAAATACTTGGAAGTTGTTTGACTGGCTGTATCTTTAGGGATTTTATAGTGTGTGCTCTGTGCTCCTAGTTGGCCTAACTTTCAATTTTTTGAGTCTTTAGTTAGATCATAACAAAAAATTCAAAGTGGCTGATCGATCTCCTAGACGGTCTCGAAGACTTCGTGGTCTTTCGCCACCAAGTTTAGAGCCTTCTCCTAGAAGGCGCAGAGGCAATACTACCGGTGGGTTCCGTCCCACGCCGGTTGATGCATCGGGGATTGATCCTCCTCTCGGGGGCATTAGCGGCCAAGCAAGGCCTGGCACTTCTGAATAAGAGAGGGACACTCTAGTCCTTTCTCGAGTTCTCTTTCAAGCGGAGAATAACATAGAGGTAGAAGAACTTTCAGAGTCGTTAGCGGCTCCAAATTCTCCACTACCATCTAGTCATCCAGACGTACTGCAATACGTTGCGACTCCGACGCATAGACCGTCAAGTCCAGGTTACACTACGCGCTTACCATCGATGACCACTACTGGAAGCATGGCTTCTATAAGTGCTACGACTATGCAAACCCCAACATCGATGCAAGGGGGGGGGGAACCATTTCCATCTCCTCTGCTTCCTTGTTTGGATCTTTTGCTAGCACATCTTTAGTTGGGTCTACCTCCATTCTGTCCATGAGTGGAAATACCCAAACCAATGCTTTTGGTATTGGATTCTTCCCATTTGGCACCCACTCATAGGGTATTCCATCGGTTCCGTTTAGTGCCGCTACGTCCATGATGGGCAGATCGGCTTCATTCCACAGTTTTCCTTTTGGAAGTGGTCATATACCACATTCCAACCCGACGGTAGGATCCATGCCTTTTTCTTCTGTAGGACAAAGCAGCAATCCTTTCCAAGGTTGGAATAACCCTGGGATTAGTAGCGCGGGAACCGGGAATCTGTTTATCAGCCAACAAGGGAATAGGCCGTACTCCACGGTTAGTTCGTTCCAAAGTATTCCTCCCCTAGCTTCGGCTTAGAATCCGTATCCGGGGTTATCAACTCCTTACAATCCTTTAGGAGGAAACTTTGCTGGTTATGGAGGCTATACGACCAGAGTTGGTCAAACTCCAAATTTTGCTGGACCACAAGGCTTGCCTTTTGGTTCAGTCGGTTCTACTAGTTACTTTGGGCAGCCTGGTGCCTCCCAAATTCCAGGACAATTTTTTCATAACTTTGGGAGTTCTGCCCAGTCTGGGTGGAATCCCCAAGGTCCTCCTAGGCTTCCATTTCTGGCAACGTTAAACTTGCCATATCTCACTAAGTTAACAAATGACCCAATCAAGTACAATCCAGCCTGGCCTCTGGTCCGAACCAAACTCCCTTCGGACATTCCAAAATTCGAAGGGAAGAGTGGTGAGGACCCAGGTGACCATGTAACCACATTCCATTTGTGGTGCTCATCTAACTCCCTTATCGATGACTCGATTAGGTTGAGATTTTTTCAGCGCACCTTGACTGGTAATGCGGCCAAATGGTATATAGAGTTGCCATGGGGAAGCTTTACATCGTTCGTTGACTTAGCCAATATTTTCTTAAATCATCTCCAGTTGCTTGTCCACTATGATGCCGGAATTGAACTTCTGGCCACCTTTCGTCAGGATAAGGCAACCCACATTTCTGACCATATTCAGGAATGGAGACAGAGAAAGAGGCTCATTAAAGCCGAAATCCCTCCGGAGTACCGTCTCGAGTGGTTTTGAAGTCGTTACAACCCGAGATCTCCAAGGATGTCTCCATGTCTAGGGTCTATTCTGAGGAGCAAGCCATTTTTAGGTCCCAGCAATTAGAATTGATCTACTCTCAGTCTGGGATCCTACAAAAATACTTGCCAGATGCTCCTGGATCTACGGTTGACGTAGCTAAGTCGAAGCCAGGACTACACGCGGATGATATCGTTGGGTCAGTAGACACAACTACAGTGAACTTGTTGAATCAATTGCAGCAGTTATCCTTGCAAGCTGCTTCTAACAACCAAGTCACATCATCTAATCCCCCCGCTTCCCAAACTTCTTCAGTAAATGTCGTCCAATCTGATAACCCTAAAGGAAATCAAAATTCCAATGGGAAAAAGAAAGGACAAGGTAAGAAAAAGAACCAGGATGGGAAGCCTGATGCAAATAAATCCGGCAACAACGTTGGTGGTGGTAGAAATGAGTCGAGAAAGAAAGTCAAGTTTCCATGCAAATTGTGCAATGGAGACCATCTAACTCATCTCAGCCCCAAGATTCAAGACGCTCAGCGCTTGTTAGGACAACAAGGGACTTCTAGTTCTCAAGCTGTGTTAACCAACCCGTTTCCCCAAGGGCAACAACTTCTTTCTGGCGCGAGTTCAAACCCTGGAACCTCCGCAGGGGGCAACCAGGAAGGGGACAAGTCATCAAATGTTTTCATGATGGGTGCTCACGCTAATGTGACCACACGGTCACGTGATTATGGTGAAGCCGAAACTTCCAAGGGTAAATCAATTCCCGAAACTAACAACCCACTTCATATTGAGCGACCTTCTGTCGAGACTATACCTCGGGTACCGAAAGGTTCCGCAAAACGCGCGACTATCAACCCTAATATTAGGGCAGCCCAAAATTACTCCATTGTTGAGGATCTGGCTCAGAGTCCATGTGCTATGTCTGCTTTAGAGGTTCTCCAGTCGTGTCCTGCTCAACGAAGTGCCTTGCTATCGACAATGGGGGCAGTGGATCCAAGTAATTCTTTAGCTCTCACTTTTGATATGAGTAATGTCAAAAAGAGACTTCCTCATCACATGGCTTTCCAGATAAAGTCTACCTACCAGAAAACGAATATTTTTCAGATGGTTATAGATGAGGGAGCTTCCACGTGTGTCATGTCTATGTCATGCTGGAAGGCCATTGGATCACCGTCAGTTGTTCCTTCACCTACCCTCTTGACAGCATTTGATGGTCATTCTCATAGGCCATACGGGATTATCCCGACCTTTCCTATATGTGTTGGAGGAAAGGTCGTTAATATTGAAGTAGAGGTCGTAGATGCTAACCTAGACTATAATCTCCTCTTAGGAAGGAACTGGGTCTATGAAATGGATGTCGTTGTTTCGACTCTGTTTCGTGTCATTTGCTTTCCTTATGAGGGGAAAATCATTAAGGTTGATCAATTGGACTATTGCCCAGTTGATCCTCAAGCAGTCTCTGACTCTACTATTCCTTTAGTGGGTAACCCCCGTCCGCATATTGAGAGTCTAGGAGTTGGGATGTACTCTTCATTGATGGGTACGTTTAATCTTCCCCCTCCTACAGCTGGGATAGATACAATTTCATCCTCCAGGGATCCCTTACGGTGAGAGTTTGTTCAAACCCCTTATTCTTCGAAACCTGGAACCTTACCTTCATCTGTGACCACATCAGGTGACGACAAGGTGGGTGGAATAGGATCTCTTATGTCTGCAGTAGAGCTTAGATGTGAATCTATCGATAACTCTGTAGATAACCATTCTACTTCTTCCTCTGGGAAAGAGATAGATGGTGATGTGGCTCATTTTCGGACCCTCGATTCCACCTCTGCATCGGATTGCTTGGATATTGTTTTTCCATCGGATGAAGCGATATTCGAAGCAATGACGGCTGTAGATCGACCTTTGGAAGATTTACATCGTCAGTTACACTTTCATTCCCCTGTGCATGAAGTCGAATCTCGGTCCTCCAGTTCGACTAGCGATGTTTGTACGGTCCCTTTGGCTCCAACACATTCATTTGCCAAAGGGAGTATATTGATTGGTTCGATCGTCGTACCTATAAACATCCCTAGGAGTAAGTCGGCGGAGCCCCCTGACGGGCTCCACCAAAAGAAGTACTTTGCTTAGTTTTGGCCAGGCAATGGCTTCTTTGTACTTTATGTATATTTGTACATATATCGTCGAGAGTTTTCTGATATCAACACTTTTTGGTCTACTGTGGCAAGTGTTGATGGATGATTTGGTCTATTTTGGGTTCGTCGATGGTGCTAGTCGGCACACTCGGAATCTTGCTTCCGCAGCTTGGGTACTCTATTATCCAACTGGTCAATTGATGGCATCAAGAGGCGTGTGCATCGGTCCTGCTTCAAACAATATGGCCGAGTATACTGCTGTTATTAATTTATTATCCGCGGCAATCTCTCATGGGATTGACTCATTGGTAGTATATCTTGATTCTCAATTGATAGTGTCTCAATTAAATAACATTTATCGGGTACGGGATCCATATTTATATCGCCAGTATTTAAGGGTGAGGTTGTTGCAAAGATCATTTATTTATATTAATTATTTGCACATTCCAAGATCTCATAATTGGTTAGCTGATTCTATCGCTAATCAGGAATTAGACTGGCACATCAATCATTCATCATAATAAAATCAAGCATCAAAGAATCAAACTGTATATATATATATATATATATCGTAAAACGTCTCGAGTGTACATATGTGTGTCCAAAAAATATACAAAATTGGGACTCAAATGCCCATAATCATGTTCGGCATATCTAATGCCTCGGCTCAGGATGAGCGTCTAAGTATGTCACTATAGCATTGGCCACACGCCAAAAAATGCGAACCCAGTCATGTGGCATGCCAACCACATGACGCTGCATATCCTCGGGAAGGTCCTCTATGACGGCCATCGGTACTCGGTAGCTCAATCTTGCCAAGTGTCGTTGGACATTGTTTAGAGTATGTTCTGTAGCAGCAACCGCCTATTCAGCTCCTTGGCCGCGCCGTCCATGCCGCGGGAATCCATCTGGTCGTACCTGCCCGATGTCTGGAACATGATCATCATATCAGTCATTTGAATCTCATCAAAAATATTTTTCAAAATTCATCATTATATTTGAAAAATCCAAAAATCCATAAAATCAAAAAATCTTACCAATCTCGCCCCATGCTGCATTCGGTGGTAACACTAGATCAGGATCTCCTCGAAATCCAGCCCAGCATAGGGGTAGTCATCCACGACGATGATCTGCTGATCCCACCAGGTGAAGAAGTCATCGTCAAAGGCAGTCCTTGGGACCTCCCCACCCCCCAGACGTTTCATCAGATCGACCCACCGGCCCATGCGTGGATCGCGTGGGGTGCTGATGGAAATTGCTACCTTGGGGCGGAGTGCGGGAACCTTCTCAAAAAAGAAAGTACACAAGATGCTACCATATCCAAAGTTTTTAGTCTGACCCCTCCTGATAGAAGTGAGCTGGCTCTTCATGATGGCCAGAAGAGGAGTACACCAGTCGAACACAGTAGTGAGACAGTCAACTGCCACGCTCATGTTTTGCCGTGACGCCTGATGCAGAGAGGATGATCCGTTCACTCGAGCCATGGTGAACAGGATTATCCTAAGTGATAAACTCGGCACATGTGTGATGGAAATCTGGCTCCCAACCTTCTTGGGATGTCCCGGACAGTATATCTGTACATAGTCCTCTATTGAGAGGGCACTCCGTGTCCTGCCCCGGGACTGTACTACCTCTCCCCTTCGGGAAAGGCCCGTGATAAAATAGATATCATCCACTTCTACCCTGAGTGGCATCTGATCGATCATAAAAGCTTCCTCATCGACATCCCAATAATCAATGAACATCTCAAGCAGACGCGTGTTCGCTTTCATATTTGGCAATTTGAAAAATTTAAGCAAACCGCATCCCCGTAGGGCATCTAATGCTTCTGGACTGTTCATAACTTCATTATCTACCACTGCATGCTCTCTTTCACGCCACGTGACAGGAATCCGGAGAAAAAAATTGATTTTTGTTTAAAAATGGTTCACGGCGTATACGCGGGTCCCTATGCACATAGTCGCGTATAGGGCTCGCGTGTATGTGGGTTCAATATTACCAAACCGTGTATACGCCACGAGGAAATTTTGGACAAAAGTTCAACGGTGAAACATCAATCAAAAATCTTAAAACTAGTCACAATCAATTGCAAGCTAAGTATAAGAGTTACCTGGAGGTTTTTGATGAATTTGAACGGTTGAATCTGGCTATGGGAAGTTTGCTCCTTTTGCTCCAAATCCTTTGCTCTCAAACTAAAATGGTAAAAATGGTGAGTCCAAAATGCTTTTTATAAGTTTTGAAAATGCAAAATTTTTTCAAAATTTTATTTTGTTTGGCCTCATGTGACTTTTAACTTGGGAGCTTGGAATGTCGAGATTGGTCTGTTTTTCAGGACATTTTGGACGATTTTCAATTTCGAGGTGGTTCCATGACTACTGACCCGTCATGGCAGGTATCGTGTTCTCATTGGCATATAGGTTAGGGACACCATTTTTCCGTTGCACTATGCATCCTAGCCTGCATTTGACCGATACATCTGCCATAGGGTCGATCCCATCGTGTTATGGTTCGTAAGCCATCTTCACTCGCCGTTTCTTTAAATCATGACACGATGGTAGAGCCATCCTTTACATGGGCATCCTAGTTAGCACCTCACTGACATTTGTTGCTCATGCTGCTCTGATTTGAGTAGGCTCGGGAGTCCTCTGTAGTCCCGCCATGACTTATGCATTGAAGACTTATTCCTCTTAGCTTCTCCGCTTTGTTCTGGCCTTATACCCTAGAGGCTCCTTTGTGTTGAGTTGTACTACTGCATTGCATGTTGACCACTTGCACCTTTTGGCCTAGGGCCGGCTTCACTTGGACTCGTGTTTAAGCCAACTTTTGACCATGACGTTTGCAAAATCAACCTTGCATACCTTTGACTTCTGCAGCTTGACACACCTTGACCCATGGAAGGAACATACCTTTGAGTGTCAATGACCAGTTTTCACCTCCCTGCATTGAGCATAGGAACGTTCCTTTCCCAGGAACTAGATCATCTGTTTCACCGACACTCGTTCTTTCCACTGTACCATAGCATTCTTATATTCTTTTTCCAGCTTAACAGAAAAAGACAAAAAAATTAAATATTCCAAAAAGAGAGGGAATGGGACATTATTTCCATTTATTGTTGGAAGCTAGAGTCAGTTGTGTCGCCCTTGAACAAAGCACTCAAAACAAAGTCTCCTCCGTATGGGTGGGATTTAGTTTGACTTAGGTACACCATAACCTTGTTATTGAGTCAGTTCTCCCCCGATTGGTTATCTCTTCCAATCATATGGAGGGTTCATTCATGCCTCCTGCATAGCGAACTTATACAGAGTCATCATATGCTACCACATAGTCACATTGAGTCGTGTTTTTGTTCAAGGGAAGTTAGCCTGAGTCGGCCTCTTTGCGGTGTCTCATGACTCATTTTTCAGTCAGCCATCCCTGGTTGTCAGTATCATGTCTATCATCACATTAGTTATATTGGTCTGTTACTCATGTCGGTCTGAGAAGGTCCCCATTGACTTCTTGCTGGCGGGTCTTGTCCTTATCGACGACGACACATTGCTTTGTGGATAGGCCTAGAGCTGCACCCTGGCCCTATTTTCATTATTGATAGGTTACCTTGTGCTCAGCATCGATCAGTATCATGGGTCTTTGACTGAGTGGTTTCCCTTGTGTTCGACATCAGCTTACATTAGCACACATTGGGATTCGTGCAGTACCTTGGTTTCCATTTGACCCTATTGGTGGATACCTCGCCTCTGTGTCAACTTTCATTATTGGTTGGTTTAGAGGGTTTCTGCCGTGCGCTAGCCACATCTTGTGTATGCCGGAAACGTACTTCGGTTGGGTTACTACATCTTTTTCGTCCGATTCCTTCCACATTATTGGCCTACGGGTTACACTCGCGCTAGATTGATGAAGGATGCCTTAATGCATTCCTTCTAGCGGATCTTTCCCTATCGACTCCGACTCATTGCTCTGGGGCAAAGATCTAGAGTCCATTTGGCAGTACCTTGGGGTTTGCAGTCATTAGTGGAAGATCCTTCGCTATCGACAGTGGGAAACCATCATTGTCTCCTGATCGATAGATTCTGACAGGTGTTCGACTCCAGCTCATCTATTCACACTTGTTAGATTGTACTGGGTACCTTGACGCTCATTATCATTATCGGTGAGTAGTCTCGCGTTTGTTAACGGTATACATCAATGACCGGTAATCAAACGATTTCTCACATGGTCGACTTCAGATCATTTATTCCCATGGTGTAGAAATGTACCACAGCGGTCGGTGAAGACCCTAGGTTGTATCAGCATTCATTGGTTCACTTGATAGTTGCTCCTGTTGCTGCTAGTTGATACCACTCCAATTTATATGTTGCAGTCAGTCATGGCGACATTCTATATGCTGGCACCTGAGTTTGCAGTATAGTACCATCCTATTCCATCATGTTCAGTTGGTACCTTTTGGGGATCAGTCTATGATATCAGTGATCCGTTGCATCTTTCAGCATCATTGACAGTCTTATATGTGATATTCAGACATGTACTTGTTCATTATGATCAGATGATCCATTATGTATCTTTCAGTCATTTATACTTGTATACTTAGTGGATCCGTTTGTACTTGATATGTAGACATGCTTTACTTTTTCTGAGCATGGGTATGCCCGCCCCAGACAATGTTTCTTTCTGATCTCCTTTGGTGGCTTGGTAGGCTGAATTCTGGTGAAGTCCTCCTCAGTTTTTGATAGACTTCCTTTCCATGTACTCGCATAATATATTTCGGCCATCATCTACCCCTTCTGACCTCATATATTAGGGGGCATCTGTTATAGCTCCAAATCTCACTCTTATGGTTTGTGATGCTGTACTCATGGCCTAGGGCAACCCCTCCTTCCAGACCTAGTCCTAAAAATTTAAAAACAGTGTTTTATCCCTTATACGTGACATTGCCCTGAGTTAAACGCGTGTATACACGGGTATGTGTATAGCCAACCCGCGTGTATGTATTAAAACACTTAAAAAAATATAAAACTCCTTATTTTCGGGCGGAGATCGCGGGTTTTACCTGCTGATCGCCTGTTAGTGCCCGTGGCCCAACTGTTCCCAACCAACTCCTAACTAAAAAACTACTTTGGAGATGGTATAAAAAGACCTCAAAGGGAAGGCCTAAAGGAGGAGAGAAGAGAGAGAAAGGTTATTATGCTGAGATTTTTCCCTTGACCAGGTCCGAAGTCCCTTGTGCCTTCTGCACTTCCCCCATTTTGTACAGGAAACCTTTGTTTCCTTGTGTGTTGATGTTCATCCACCATTTATGACATCATGGAGAGAGTCATGGAAGGAGTTTTGTTAGAGGCTTGAGGCTGGAACGGATCCGGAAGGAAGCTTTGCTTGGAGCCTGCTGAAGGTGACTCAGGTGAAAATATTCCTTTTTATGTACTTTATTTGTCTATAATAAAAGAAACACATGTCTTGGTTCCCGAAATGAATCTTCTTTATGTTAATGATATTCATGTTTATAATTCATATGTAAATGGTTGTTTGGATTTCATAACTAACTACCTTTCTTTATAACATGAAGATGGTTTCTTTATAAGTTTTTTTCCATGTACTGCTGTATTCTTTGAATTGGTTGTTTTGCAGGACAAAAGAGAAGAAGGGAACTCCAAGAAGGGTTTGGACCCTAAAGGCCTTCTCAAATGTAGGACCAAAGGTACGTACCCTTATCATATAATTTCCTTATAATAGCATAATGGCTGTGTGAATGTATGTTTCTTTGAATAGATAACTTTCAGTCTGCTAGGGTTTCAACCCAAAAAGCCCTAGGGGAACATTTCCCTCTATCAATATATATACACACACTTCTAGATTTTTGATGTTTGATTTTATCTTGATGAATGAATGATATGCCAATCTAAAGCTTGATTAGCGATAGAATCTGCTAATGAATTATTAGATCGTGGAATGTGCAAATAAGTAATATAAACAAATGATCTTTGCAACACCCTCACTCTCAAATATTGACGATATAAATAAGGATCCCAAACCCGATAAATGTTATTCAATTGTGACACTACCAGTTGTGAATCAAAATAGACTACCAACGAATCGATTCCATAAGAAATAGCTTCGGATAGTAAATTAATGACGGTAGTATACTCGGCCATATTAAGGACCAATATATACTCCCCTTGATACCATCAATTGACCAGTTAGATAATATATCACCCAAGCTGCGGAAGCGAGGTTCCAAGTGTGCCGACTAGCACCATCCGCGAGTTTGAAATAGACCAAGTCATCCATCAACACCTGCCAATGTAGATAAAAAAAGTGTCGATATCACAAGAACTCCTGATAAGATATGTACAAAAATACAAAATATACAAAGAAGCCATTGCTCGGCGGTAACCTAGGCAAAGTAATTCTTGAGGTAGAGCCCATTAAGGGGCTCCACCAGCTTTCTCCTAAAGATGTTTATAGGTACAATCATTGAGCCAATCAATATATTACCTTCGGCAGAAAATTGTGTTGTAGCCAAAGGAACCGTACAAACATCGCTAGTAGGCAGATTGGAGGACCTAGACTTGACTTCATGTAATGGAGGACGGAAAAAGGAACGATGATGTAAATCTTCCAATGGTCGATCTACAACCATCATTGCTTCGAATATTGCTTCTTCAGATGGAAAAACTATATCTAAGCAATCCAAAGTAGAAGTGGAATCAAGGGTCCAAGTAGGAGCCACATCACCATCTAACTCCTTTTCCAAAGAAGGAGTGGGATGGTCCTCTGTAGAGTTATTGATAGATTCATATCTAAGTTCTGCTGCAGACATAGGAGATTCTATTCCACGCACCTTCCCTTCATCTGATGTGGTCGCAGATGAAGGTAATGTCCCAGGATCCAAAAAATAGTGAGTTTGAACAAACTCTTTCCGTAAAGGATCCTTGGAGGATGAAATTGTATTTATTCCAGCTGTAGAAGGGGGAAGATAAAATACACCCATCAAGGAAGAGTACATCCTGACTTCTAGATTCTCGATAGGTTGATGAGGATTATCTACCAAGGGAATGGTAGAATTCGAAGCTGCTTGAGGAACACCTAGAAAATAGTCCAATTGATCAACTTTAACAATTCACCCCCATGAGGAAAACAAAGGACTCGAAACAGAGTCGAAACTACGACATCCATTTCATAAATCTAATTCCATCCTAAGAGGAGATTGTAATCTAGGTTGGCATCAACGATTTCTACTTCGACATTAACGACCTTTCCTCCAACACATATAGGAAAGGTCGGGATAATCTTGTGTGGCCTATGAGAATGACCGTCAAATGCTGTCAAGAGAGTGGGTGAAGGAACAATTGTAGGTGATCCAATTTCCTTCCAACATGACATAGATATGACACATGTGGAAGCTCCCTCATCTATAACTATCCGAAAAATATTGGTTTTCTGGTAAGTAGACTTTATCTGGAAAGCTATATGATGAGGAAGTCTCTTTTTGACATTGTGCATATCAAAAGTAAGAGCTAAAGAATTATTTGGATTTACTGCCACCATTGCCAAAAGCAAAGCACTTATTTGAGCTGGACACGACTGGAGTACCTCTAAAGTAGACATCGCGTATGGACTCTGAGTCATATCTTCTACAATGGAGTAGTTTTGGGCTGCCCTAGCATTAGGGTTAACAGTAGTGCGCTTGGCGGAACCTTTCGGTATCCAAGGTATAGACTCGATAGAGGGTTTCTCAATACGAAGTGGGTCCATAGTTCTGGGAACAGATTTATCCTTGGATGTTTCTACTTCACCATAATCCTATGACCGTGCAGCCACATTGACATTAGAACTCATCATGAAAACATTTGAGGAATTATTCCTGTCCTGCTTGCCCCCTGCAGAGGTACCCGGGTTTGAGTTTACGCTAGCAAGCAACTATTACCCTTGGGGGAAAGGGTTAGTTAAGACATCTTGGGAACTAGAAGACCCTTGCTGCACTAACAAGCATTGAGCATCTTGAATTTTCAGGCAGAGATGAGTCAAATGATCTCCACCGCACAACTTGCATGAAAATTTAACTTTCTTCTTAGACTCATTTCCACCCTCACCAACACCATTGCCGGGATTGTTCTCATTACTCTTCCCATCCTGATTATTCTCATTACTCTTCCAATCCTGATTATTCTTTTTACCTTGTACCTTCCTCTTCCCATCGGAATTTTGATTTCCTTTGGGGTTAGAAGCCTGAACGACGTTTACAGAAGAAGGTTGAGAAGGTGGAGTTGTAGACGATGCAGCCTGATTGGAAGAAGCAATTTGTATAGACAATTGCTGCAATTGGCTCAGAAGGTTCACCGCATTTGCATCAATCGATCCAACAATACCGTCAACATGCGGACTTGGCTTCGGTTTGGCTATATCAACCGTGGATCTAGGAGAATCAGGCAAGATTTTCTAAAGAGTCCCAGACTGAGAATATATCAGTTCTAACTGCTGGGCGCGAAAGATAGCCTACTCTTCGGAATAAACTCCGGACATAGAAACATCCTTGGAGATCTCAGGTTGTAATGATTTTAAAACCATTCGAGATGGGATTCAGGTGGAACTTCGGCTTTGATGAGCCTCTTTCTTTATCTCCATTCTTGAATATGATTAGAAATTTGAGTAGCCGTGTCCTGATGAAAATTGGCCAGAAGTTCAGTTCCTGCGTCGTAATGGACAAGCAACTAAAAATGGTTTAAGAAAATGTTAGCCAAATTGGTGAATGATGTAAAGGTTCCCCCTGGCAACTCTATATACCTCTTAGCTGCATTTCCAGTTAAGGTGCACTGAAATAGTCTCAACCTGATCGAATCATTGATGAGGGAGTTCGATGAGAACCATAAATGGAATGTGGTTACATGGTCGCCCGAGTCTTCCCCACTCTTCCCTTTGAATTTCGGGATATGCGATGGAAGTTTGATTGGGACCGGAGGCCAAGCCGGATTGTATCTGATAGGATTGTTCATTAACTTAGTCAAGTCTGGCAGATTGAGTGTGGCCAGAAAAGGAAGTCTCGAAGTACCTTGGGGGTTCCCGAAAGTCTGAAAAGAAGGACCTGGATTTTGAGAGGCACCAGGTTGCCCGAAGTAACTGGTAGAACCTGTTGAACCAAAAGGTGACCCTTGTGGTCCAGCAAAACTCGAAGTTTGACCAACTCCAGTCGAAACACCTCTGTAACTGGCAAAGTTCCCCCTAACAAATTATTATACAGAGTGGACAACCTTTGGTAAGGGTTCCAAGCATTAGCTAAGGGTGGAAAAATTTGAAATGAATTGAACGAGGAGTACGACGCATTCCTTTGTTGGTTGAAAAATGGATTCCCAGTTCCGATCCCACTAACTGTAGGGTTAGTCCAACTCTAAAAAGGATTAGTACCATGAGATGTGAAAGGAAAAGGCATAAACCCCACTGTCATATTGGAATGTGGTATATGACCACTTTCAAAGGGAAAACCCTGAAAAGATGCCTATCCACTCATCATGGACGTGGAGGCAGTTAATGGTACACTTAATGGAACTAAAGGAATACCTTGAGAGGGAATTCCAAAAGGGAAGAATCCAAAACTAGATGCATGCGCTTGGGAACTTCCACTCATCAACGGAATGGAAGTAGTCTCAAACAAGGATGTGTTGGCAGTATATCCAAATAATTATGTAGAAGGGATGGAAATAGTTCCTCCCCCTTGTACTGATATAGGAGTCTCCATACTCGTAGCACTCGTGGTGGATGCCATGCTTCCAGCAGTGGTCATCGAAGGGATGTTTGTGTGTGGACCTGGGATTGAAGGCCTGTGTGTTGGAGTTTCGACGTATAACAATATGTCCGGATGATCAGAAGGGAGAGGAGAATTCAGAGCCGCAACCGACTTTGAGAGCTCTTCTACCTCAATATTATCTTCCAACTGGAAGAGTACATGAGAAAGAATTGGTGTGTTCCTATCTAGCTCTGTGGTAATACCAGGTCTACCTTGTACACTGATGCCCCCAAGTGGAGGATCAATCTCCGATGCGCAAGCTGCCACTGGTTGAAAACCATTGGTAGAATCGCTCCTGTGCCTTCTAGGAGAAGGCTTTGGACTCGCAGGTGAAAGCCCACGAAGTCTACGGGACCGTCTAAGCGATCAGTCAACCACTTTGAATTATTTAATAAGATCTAATTAAAGACTCAAGAAATTTGAAAGCTAGGCCGACTAGGAGCACAAAACACACACTAAAAATGTCCCTAAAGAATTTAGCAGTCAAACAACTTCCAAGTATTTCCGCTCCAGGTGATTAGGATCGGACACCAAAATACAAGAAAGTGAATAATAAGGGCCTTCCAAAAATAGACTGGGGTAATTACGCCCCAGGTCTACTAGCGAAGGTATAAGAGGAAGTTACGCTGACCTCCAAACAATAGCCTTTGCCGGTGCAAGCCCCAAAGCTTCACAAGGGTGCCCTCCAGAAGTACCATTGAAAGTGATGCAACGTTGGCCTCAGGTGTCACGGGATTCCCCTCCGTAGCCGCCTGTGTAGATCCCTAGGATAGGAAACTAAAGATACCAACTCGTGTTAGAAACTGGGCGGAACAGTCGTGGGGTAAGATTTGACAAGTAAGAGAGGGGGTATCTCTCGTCTTTATCTTCAAAAACCCTTGTGCTTAACTCCCATTCATGGAGCTTTCCCGATCTCCCTAACACTATTGGATTTTCACTCTTTATTCAAACTTCTACGTTTGACAATTTAAAGTGACCTTAGAGAGTTTACTTTCCTCTCGCCTAATCCAAGGCCCTAAATAACCTAAAACTTGTTGGTGTACTTATTGACAATATAAAAAGTTCTAGTTTATTTTATTAGCGCTTGATTTTAAGTGGCTGTTCTTTTTAAGTCAAAGGGACAATACAGAAGTGAAACTGATGGTGTTCATTGACGCAAAATAAATTAATGAAAAACTAACTTATATGCAATGCACTTGTTTGTTCTTCGATGAAAAGTAACTTCTACTTGGGTTCTAAGAAACTTCTATTAAAGTAATAAACTTTTTCCTTTTCTTTTCATGTAATAGACTTCACACTCACAAAAAAATACAATTATTGATGCTCTAATGATGCGAAACTACCCTAATGCAAAGTGTACATGATGATGCAAACATTCTAGATTATTCTAAAAAGAAAATGAAAGTAATTTGTTTTATAATCCAACTTAAGTGTTTTGAAAGGAATAAGAATTTTGAACACAAAATCTTTCCTAAAACCAGAAAGACTAAACACAAAGATTCCAAATCACTCTCAAAAACCAAAAGAAACCAAACAAAAATTCGGCAAAGAAAGCAAAAACACTGTTTTTGAAGGACTTTTATTTTTTCAAAAAAGAAATAAAAGCAACTTTTCAAAAGTACTCAAAATTCTACCAAAGACTGAACGACTGAAAGCGAATCACAAGGAAAATTTGCAAGTTATCAATTCAACATGAAAGAAAACTTAACAAAATAGATGTTTCAAGATGCACTAAACGATCCAAAACAACAAAAAGAGGTTTAAGACACTGATCAAGAAATCAGAAAAGGCACGCTTTCAAACTTGTCAACAAAAACCTTCAAAAAGCAAGAAGAAGTGAATGGCCACAAACTTAACGGGAAGCAAATCAAGCAAACCATAAAAATGAAGTTTGTCACAAAGATTGAAAGAAATATTCTGTTTTGGAAAACTAGAACAATCAAGAGCCTCTACAAGAAGCCTTGTGTGTTAAAACACAAATGATAACACTCACTGTAAAGCAAACTGAGACTAAAATCTCTTCAAAGCAGGAGAGAACTCGAAACAGTAGGCTCATTGAAAAATTAAAATCTGAAAACAAAAACTAACCACTCAGGAAGCACACAAGCCAGGAAACAAATCTTTCCAGATAAAAAGACTTGAAAAAATCATGCAAAACAAATGTATACATGACTGTGTCTCTACACAGTTGCGTGTACACGCGTTTGAATCAGTCAAAAGAAACCCGCGTATACACAGTTTCAGTTCAGAGAAACTAGCGTGTATACGCTTCTGTAACCTGACAAAGGTGCATATTTAAAGGTTTACAAGAAAAAGAAAAAAATGAGGCCAGATGACAAGGATCAAACTTGAAGTCTGAGTTCCTACAGAAGTAGACAATACAATCACAACAAGCAAACTAAAAGTTGAGCCTTGATTGGCACTAAATAACCCAAACTAGGAACAACAAGATTGTTGTCCCCAGCGGAGTTTCCAATTCTGTTAAGGGATAAAGTCCCCTAGGGATTTGGGTTAGAAACCTAGCAGAGCAGGAGTAATCTACAACAAGAAACAAGAAAATAACTCAGGCAAAATGCTTAAATGAGCAAACTATGTGAGGATGTACATACCCGAGCTCCTTCGTTCGAGTAGTTCCAGCCAGGGTTCAAACCCTCTGTAACTCCTCACGATCTTTGAACCTACAAAACAACCAATTCAAAGATGCACAACAGCATATAGATAAAGCATTATAGTGAAACCAACTTTATAACATATAAGTAGATGGTTAGTTATACATTGAAATAGTCATTCATACATAAACCTTAATAACAACATTAGATGCATGAACAAAGTTGATATTAAGAACAAGACAGTGTTTCTTTTATTGCAGATAACTATAATAAAAACATAGAAAGAGTTCACATGAGTCTTCCTCTTTTGGCTCCAAGAGGAACCGTCATCCAGGTCCATCTAGTCCCGGTCTTCAAAAGGCTCCTTCCATAACCAACACAAGGATATCTCCCACAAGTGAAAGGATATCAATTCTCAAGGAAACAAGGGTTTCCTAAACTTGGGGAAGTGCTTGAAGCACAGGGATCTTCAGACTTGATCAGGGGATAATCTCAGTAGAGTAATTCTCTATTTTCTCTCCTCCTTAAGGCCTTCCCATTGAAGTCTTTTTATACTTCTCCCAAAGTAGTTTTTTAGTTGGGAAACAGTTGGGAACAGTTGGGCCATGGGCACTAATAGGTAATCAACAGGTAAAACCCGTGATCTCTGCCCATAATTAAGGAAATTTAATTTTTTTAAGTGTTTTAAGACATATACGCAGGTTGGGTATATACTGACCCGCGTGTACACGTGTTTAATACAGGGCAAAGTCATGTATAGGGAGTAAAACATTGTTTTTTAAATATTTGGACCAAGTCTGGAAGGAGGGGTTGCCCTAGGCCATAAACCAAGCATCACAAATACATATGGTGATATTTGGAGCTATAACAAAATCACACATGCAAAGGTTTACCTGTAATAATTCCTGCTGAAGCTGCTTGATCCTGCTTTCCTTTCCTTGTTCCTTTCTTGCTTTTTCTTTCCTCTCATTCCCTTCCCTTTCCTTTGCTCCAAACTAGAGTGCTCCAAGAAAACTCTAAGTGACTGAGAGAGAGAGAGAGAGAGAGAGAGAGAATAATGAGAGAGCTCCAAACTTGAACCGACAAAAGCCATGAACTGATCCTCAAAATCCTTTTTATGCATGAGGCCTCTAATTTCTTCATTTTCCATTATTTTCCTTCAATTTCCTCCTCACATGCAACTTGTGACCTTTCACCTCCTTTTCCCCTAATTTCCATTATTTTCATAAATAAATGTGCCAAAAATGCTTTTTTCTTAGCCTTTTCCAATTTTCCTTAGCCAAAACACACATCCAGTGATGATCACTAGGATATATTTTCCCAACATTAAGCTTGGAATAAGTGTCCCTTAACTGTGGTCTTATTTTGCCTTTATTAACTTTTATTACATGAACTCTTCACTAGGGCTGTTACATATTGGTTCTTATAAAGTTGATTTTATTTTTACATTTTTATTTTGAGACCCATTTTAGACCTAGAAATTTCTCTAATGAGTCAGTTGAGAGCAATGACCTATTTGATGATGCAAATTTTAGATTAATTCACTATATTTCAAAGATTTTTGAGCTGATTTTATTGCATGGTTCAGGTTACACATATATTTAGAGCCTTCACCCAAGCATATTGCACTTGTATTTTATTGCAACAACTTGGCAAGCTTGTGCTTACATCTCAACTTTAATTGTGGCTTTTATTTTCTTCAATTATCATTGGCAGGGATTTGCTGCTTCGTAGAGCCCCTTGGTTGGTTATTAGAAATTTATGTTTATATATTCCAATTCCATATTATTTCTAACATTTTTAAGATTTTGCCAATGCATAGATAACATAGTAGCTATATCTATTCAATATTCAATTTAGTGTTCAACATTTTATTTAGGATGAAGTGGCATGTTCTTTAAGAGATGGTTAGTAATTAAGCGCGCACACACACACATTGTATATTATGAATAATTTGAATATGTTCATTTTATAAGTTTGATTATGAAATGGATTAATTGAAAATAATAAAACACACAATTTATAGATGGAATATTTTTTTTACAAATATCTAAATTTTGAAAAATAGGGAATAATAATTGAAAGAAGAAATTAATAATTCTAACTTAAAAAATAATTATAAATACACAATTGCAAGTGGGGAAAGTATACCATTCTCCTTTCCAAGCATATACATTATGCACAAAAGTGTTAGATTTAGATGTTTCAATCTTAGATTAGAATCATTGTGCTATATTATATTATGTTTTAAATGCTACTAATTTCAAAAGTAGATATGAAAGAGTAGATATGTGATTATTTTGTTTTGAAATTACTATTCTAGAATAGATGTTGTTTTTGACATTGGTTCCATGAACATTGGAAGGTTGCATGTCTTAAGGAGTGCATATAAGAAGTTGAAAGTTGTAGTTGCTCAATATTATTGTTGAATGTTCAATTATGCAATTTAATTGAGACATTGAAAACAATAATATGAGTAAACATATTTTTTACTAAATAAATTTTCATACAACATAAAACTCATGTGAATCAGATTATGTCACAATGTTAAGAACTTTATGATAAATATATAACCAATGCTTCAATGATTTTATGATGAATTATGTAGCACAAACATATAATTTACCCATGCATATGATCAAACCAAACCATAGTGGCATAAATCAATTAAAAAAAAAACAAAATACAAATTCAATATCAATGTTTGATCTACAAACAAGTACTCCTTCATGTTGGATTTCCCCTTTAATTTGAACAATTCAATTTTCATAATGTTGAAAATATGAAGATCAACTATATAATTTACGATTATTATAATGTTAAAGCTGGAAGGGTGAATCCATGAATCAAAACCACACTTTTTGGAAAGCTAGGCATGCAATATGGTATACTCAAGTCCTTGAAGTTTTTGATCAATGTTAAAACCCCTAATCTAGAGCTTAAAAACCATAATCAAGAATTTTAAACCAATAATGAAGTGTTTATGTTAAAAAAGTCTCAATCAAGAATTTATAATATCTAAATCTAGGTATTTCAAATTCCTTGATTGAGGGATTGAATATTAAGAATCCTTCCCCATTTTTGCAATTTTTCATGGCACTACCATTTCCAAAAGGTGAGATCCCTTCATCTCTTCTGGTGGCAAAATTGGTTCCCACAAATTCATTATTGATTCCTCTATCCAAGCATATAATTTTCTCCACTTACATTTTATACTATATTTTTACTTTTCCATGGAAGGTGGAAAACTTGATGTCTATAGATTCATCATTGAATCCTCTATCCAATGGGATATGATTTTCTCTATTTATATTTTGTACTATATTTTTTTTCTAAAACTTATACAACATTTTGTATATTGAGTATTTATATCATTTTTGATTTGTGACTACTCCTAAGAATATTCTAGAATATTTCATGGAGGTTAAATTCTTACTACCCACTTAATAATTATTGACAATTAAATTAAAATTTTGGAAGCCTTATTTCAAAATAGACATGTGTATCAGATAATAAGATAAAAACAATGATAAAAACACACAACTACATAAAATTGCATTCAAATATTAATTTTTAGTATTAAAAAATTAAAAAATATAATTTATAAATAAAGATGTTATTATGCAATAACATTCTATATAGATTATGCTGATATAATTTTCTTCTAACAATTAGACGCTGAACATTAAGTTAGATGTTGGGAAAAAGAGTTACATGCTACCTTTTTCAACTATGAAGACAATGATTTAATTGAATGTAGATTTGATAAATTATAAAGCATCAATAGCTTTGAGAAACATATAATTAAGAAAGACAAAATTTCTTACAATTTGTTTTTTTTACTATATGTTAAAATTTATAACATATCTATTTTCTTTACATGCCAAAATTTATAAACACTTCTATTAGTAAAAGGGATTTGGGGGTTAGATTTTCATCACTATATTTTACTAAAAAAAAATACTATTTGTATTCATAAATCTTCCACTCGTATCTTATTAAAGTTTTTACTATTTTGTATCACTTCAAACATGAAAAAACTATAACAAGATTATTGTCAAGAATATATTTGAATTTCTTGGGCTCTAACTATTGAACCCATGCATCCCCTATGGTAACCTAAAGAAACACCCACATGAATGAGTTCCTTACCTTCTTAAAGTAAGATTATAAATAAACTCTGTTACATGCATTTCTAAATGGATTTTTTCTTCTTAAAGATAAAATTCATGAAAAAATTATATAAGAAGATTTAGAATAGATTTTATTGCACATTATATAACAATATTTATAATAGATTTTAGAGTATAGTAATTTTGCAAGGAAAAATATAATGATAAATCCTCTTAATAATTTAACAAGAGCAACTATAGTGGTAGAAGTCTTTGTCGAAAAGGGAAAGGACCATCTATCTTTGACCTTTCTACTTGCTCAAATGCAGTCTCAAACATTAGGACCATTTCACTTTCAGTTTGCTGATTGTTTAGATGTAGTCTCTAACATTTGTTTGATATTCACTTGAAATTGGATTTGTTCTCCTTCGTCCTACCTATGCTACTTCAAGGCTTTAAAATGGCGAGGATCGTTACTCCAACACCACTCGGAACTTTGGATATGAAAATAGCAATGGAGGAAAAATGCCACTACTTAGCTCATACACATTTGATGCTATTAACCGCCTTGGGGATGGTAATAAAAGTTAAATAAAATAACTTGCGCTCTAGTTGAACGTAAAAAAATTAAAATAAATTGTTGGAATTCTCATAAGGTCCAAATCATATTCTATTCACTATGTTTTGGAATAAATAAATAATTTAACCAATCAACACTAGGAATGCAGAGTCCCTACCATAAGCTTCAAAAATTATTCCGACCGACTTTTAATAATCATGCTACTTGATCCTACACCTATGAAGAAATAATTAGCCTTGAATTGTACATAACCAAAGAGAAAAATAGTATTTTCAGAGGAATTTATTCATCCATATGCACATAATAATATATTTTCTTATCCACAATAATTTCCCAACTTCTAAACCCTATCATTTGCATGAACCCTCACACAAATTAAGACATAAGTAAAGCTATCATGCAATTTTCTTTATATGGATTTAGAACCACAAAATCAAACATTCAAATCATCATACATTACATTTATCATAATTAAAGGGATATAAGCCTAACAAAGAGAATTATAAGAGTTTGGAAGGTCTTATTTAGTGGTGAAAATGCATAATTATGAAAATTGCATCCATTCATACAGAGGCCTCATGAACACAACTAGAAGTAGGCATTATGTGTTATTGTTTATAGTCAAATTTCAATAAGAAAATTTACATTATTTGTTATTCTTTACAGTCAAATTCCAACAAGAAAATTTATGTTGTAGTTGAGATAATTATCTTCAGGCCTAAGCATTTCCCATTGGTGTTAGGAATTTTCATATATCTATTGAAGTCTAGAAGCAGAACACCATGTAGGAATTAGTATTACATCCTTTTATTATCTAAGCACCAATAAAAATTAGTTTTGAAATTTATAATGTTATGAGAGTTAATATCTATTCCTAAAAATTAAAATGGGTAGAGAAACACAAATGTTACCATGGCTTTTCAGGTGTTCATATGGATAGCCAGTCAAAATGATGCATGAAGGGTAAGGAGAATTGGAAACCTCTCTTGTGTTGCTCGAAGAAGCATATGGGTCTAACCATTAGCAATATGGTATGATGAGATGAACCAAAGGGCAATGAATTTTTGAAAAAGATAAAAAAAAATTCACCTTCCAAGTTGAGTATTATAACCAAGAGTTAAAAGACGAGGCCTTACACAAGATTCGTCTATTAGAGACGCTCACCTACCAGGTTGAGTAGAATAAGAAACATGAGCAAAAAGACAAGGCCTGACAAAAGCTTTGCTTGCTAGAAACCTCCCTTGGTACTATCTAAAGTACACTGCAACATTCATGCGTAATCCATGCAGATGAAGGCTACATTTTCATTCTAATGATTGAATAGAAAATTAAATAAATAAATAAATAAATAAAGAATTAAAGAATTAAATAGTATTCATAATAAATTAAATTAAATATGATAAATATGAGATAGGCATGTGGAGCTTGCATGCTACCCACATGCCCCCTATGGAATCCCACATTAAACTATTCACACAATTTAAAAATTAAAACTTAACTTCCAAACATGGTGGCTTATTTTCTTCATAGCCGGTTGTCTGTCTTTGGAAATATTAGATAAAGTGTTGTGAATTCCTTGAGCTTTCTAGAAAACTTTCTTCATCATTCCAATATTTCTTGAGGAACCAACAACAATAAGTCCAAAATTTCATCCTCATCCCAATTCCAGGCTCTTTCTAGGGTAGGCACTTACAATGGTGGAATAATGAACCTATTGAATTCCTCGAATGAGACGAAGCCATTAATGGTGGCTTCAGTGGATATATAATGTTAAAATTCTGAAGTTAGTCTAAACTAGCGGAGCAGAGGAAACTGTTCAAATTTTTCCTCTTTTAAGAGAATTCTTGGTAAGATCTGAAAGCCCTGTTGTTACATCTATTCCTTGGAAAATATTTTGGCAGTAATGTATCTAGACAATTCTCCAGTCTAGATAAGTGGTGTTACCTAGTCAACTATATAATCTAGTTCTTAATAAATAGACGAAACAAGAGAAACTTGTTGTGGATCACAAAAATTATATATATCCAGGTTCTAGTTCTCTTCCTGGTTGATCATAAATAGAAACTTGTTTAGTTACTAAGTCAAGTTAAAGTTAAATCGCTTCCACGCTGGGGACTTAGGGTAAGTGGAGTCAGCCGCATGATCAACCTAGACTATTAGCCAATAAGATGTTATTTTTTTACCTTTAACACCTTGATATATTACTATTCAGTGGAGAATTTGAAGAAAACAATGATTAGGTCTAAGATTTGTAAAACCCTTACCTATAACTAGCCTAAATTGACCTAGATAGAGAGAATTTTTCCATGTTTCATATTTAGTATTGGATTGCATAGATATGAAGCAAATATTATATAATAAGCAAGTGAATTTACTTGAAATATGAGTTCATCAAATTAATATAACCTATGAAAGAATGACATGTTAGGTATATGTAAGAATGACATGTTAGGTATTTTTGTAAGTAAAATTAAACTAATAAATATATGCAACTGAAGAAAAATCCTTACAATAACAATATAAAAATAATACATACTTCAACATTAAGATAATTACTATCAGATGGGCTTATATTATACATAACACTAATCATTTTGTGGTTTTATGGTAGCCTTCTCCATATTAACCTTAGTAGCCTCTTGCATCTATATTCATTGATGGGTTCTTCTGTTAAAAAAGAATCAAGTGCCTCGACAAGTGTCTGGACGACATGAGAAAAATACAACTAAGGAAAAGGGTTAAGAATCAACAGATTCTTCTATGGTTTCAGGGTAGCCTCCACAAAAAACTTAGCGGATTATTTCATCTGTAGAGTGGTTACTGGGTTCTTTAGCTAAAAAAGAAATGGTCCACAAATGTCTCTTCAAGTTCCTAGAGAGTATGGGAAAAATAAAAGTAAAATAAAATGCAAGCAGGGAAGACGGTTAAGAGCTGACATAGTTTCAAGCTCAGATGGTAGCCGATGTAAATACTACAACCGACATGACAAATGTAATCTCTAAAATTTCCCTTTCAAACATTGGACAAAGGTTTATGGAAAGTTGCCTTTGCCTAACCTTTAAAAATTTTAGATTAAAAAACTTGCCCCAACCTTCTTTTAATTTTTTTTAGATAAAATAAATTGTGCTCCCTAAAATAGCATTAGACACGTGAAGTTTGCAATAAAGTTTGCAATAAGAGAGAAAATGTAACACTCCACATTGCATAGACATTTATTTTGGTCACCATGTTTTACTTATTACTTTACCTTTTTACTTTGTTTGACATCAAATATTAAAGAACTATGGATGGAAGGTCAGGACATATTTTACTATTTGATTAGTGAATAATTAAGAGTTAAAGTATTTTGACAAGAACTAAAAGAAACAGTTGTTAACGCCCCGAGACAGTTAAAAGTGGTTACTCATCTGTCTCCTCAAAATAGGAGTTCAAGGAAGGCCTAGGGGGCTAGAAAAAAAAGAGAGAAAGAAAAAGAACATCAGATGGGTGAAGGGAGTAGGGAAATGATTCCCAGAATCCTTGAGATGGGTGGAATAAGCCAATGGGAAAACCTTGAGTATAGTCTGAGAGGTATGTGACTTGAGGCTGGACTGTGAGCCTTGATGCCCAAGATACCTGACTGCAACAGACTCATTTTACAGTTAGGAGGAGGAAGAGCTATGGGGAGAGTCTTGATGTAATTTCCAGACTCATGGGTGGGTGGTGAGACCTTCTTGAAAAGGAAAAAGAAGTACATAACTAACAGGCACTAAATAGATAAGTAATCAAACCCTTAACTTAGTAATCATTAAATAAAATGAGTCCATAGTGATTGATGGATAAAAAATAGGATCGTGCTTTGCTAGTTAAATCGAAAACTATCTGTTTTATATTTTAAGCTAGTAAGAAGTAGCCTACATATCTAACCAGAGATTTATTATTGGTCTGAATGTAGAATAATTTATGTATTTAAATAGAGAATTAAGTTATATTTAAATTAGGAAACTGTTCCTACTACGTAGAGAAATAGAAAGCAGTTATCTATAAATATTTAGATAGAGAACTGTTAACAATATGTTCAATATGTTCAGTATGTTCAACCGAGAATAGCTTAAATTTTGAGATGGATTAATGCTAATATTATACACATACACAAGCCTACTATATGTAGTACACCTTATAAAACATGTGACATTCTTAAGTAACAAACTGACATAATTCTTTTGTGATAGCCACAAAACGGAGAAACAAAACCACATATATGGAAACTGTCAAATGTTTAATTTATTAACTACAGAAAAAAAGCTCATTATCAAATGAAAGTGCTCTAAGTAATACTCGGTCGATTCTAGAATGGAACATGAGTTCACACAGTCCATAAATATATTCATAACTTAATCAAATGAAAATAGTAAATCCATATCAGGCTCTGTAGAGTCCATTGAAAAAAAAATGACAAGCTTCGATATCGGAAGCTGAACAAAAGCTAAAAGAGATCTAAACCATGGGAAGTTGAGTGTATATAAATCAAAATTACAGACCTTTTCAAAACAAATTAAAATCAAACCCTTGGCAAGGCTAGAACTACATGTGTTTATGCCATGGAGAATTTGGAAAAAACTAGTTTGACGAGTAACCAAAACCCTTTTTAAGAAAAGTAACAAATACAAACTATGGTTGGCTTGTAGCCTCGACCTAAATATATGCTTCCACCTAGGAAAGCTAGGATATCATCCAGTAGAGAGATTACAAGCATATCCACCATATTCAAGAAAACATTCGAGAAAGACAAACCACCGTAGGGTTTGGCAATGATACCAACCTAGAAACAAGAAGGTGACAACCATGATTAAGGAGGAAGCATCCGAACCCAACACGACCACAAGTGAAAGACTTCAACAAATTTTGATACCTATAGATGCACAAAGAGTGAGTTTAAAGTAAAAGCCCTTAACGTTGAACCTAAATTAGTACTCATATGATCTGCGAGATTACCTGAGACAAAGCATTACTGGAATGTCAAAGGCCCATCTATCAAGTTAATAGCTTCTTGAATCGGGTGAGATGAAAAACCCAAAAGAACACCCTGTAATAATTATTATTACCTCCTCGAGCCCGATAACCTCCAATTTCATCCTCATCTGGACAGGAAAGCTGGCGGAAACACACATTCCCTCCATAGTGGACTGGATGAGCATAGAAGTATTTCTGGGCACTTTCGAAATGGAGTCGAAAACTGGAAGCATGTATCCAAATCAAGGAAGAAAGGAAAAGTTGCAGGGTACTTGCAGGATAAGGTTTGACACTTCTCTCCATCGAAACAAGTATGGGAAAACTGAAACCCTCTATGTTGTAGTAAAGTCTTAGTCCGGTTTCAGAGAAGAGAATCAGAGGAATCACAAAACCCAAATGAAACCACTTGCGGAAGGACATTGAGGGAGCGGTTACGATGTTAAACCTTTGGCGCTGAGGACTGTCGGATCGCCAATCCCGGATAAAAGGGAGCTAGCTAAGCCAGGTGTCTCGAGCTACTAGATCCTCCTGGTGTCTGACACCATAACATTAAAATTATGAGCATCATGTGTCATGTGTGGTACTGTCGACTTTACTCCCCTTAAAAATGACATTAAAGCTAAGGTAGGGAAGCATGTCAGGTTTGGTTATAACTTCGATGCATATACTAAATATATTTAAAGGTTGATGCATATCATCGCATGGTAGGACTTTTAACCATTAACATATGGTAAGTTGATATATGTTATCATAATAAATATTGAGTATTTGTAAAGTTTTTTTTCTTAGGTTAATATTTGTTGTTGTAATATGTGTTACAAATGGTATTAGAGCTCAGGTTCACGCACTGAGACTTATCTATATATATATATATATATATATATATATATATATATATATAAACAACTAAGTAAATGTGAATGTGAACACAAAAATCAATCAAAGGTCCCAACATCCGCTGAAAATAGACAGTCGGAGGGGATTAATAAACCTATTAATGATCAGTAGCAGAAACAACCCCTGCAATGCTGGGGATGTGGAGAACCCCATTACTACAAAAACTGCCCGCATAGGGCCAAAACAGAACAACTTTCAAACATGCAAGAAGCTTCCATGGTTGGGGAGGTGGCAAGGAGTATGCCCAAAATTAATGTTGCACTTGACGACCATCAAGCAGAGTACTAGCCCACCATGATTGAGTGTGAAGGTATGATCACTAATCAACCTGTCTCTGTTTTGTTTGATTCGGGTGCTAGCCTAAGCTATGTTAGTCCTAAGGTTGTAGAGAAATGCCAACTACAAAGTAGTAAGTTTCAAAAACCTTGGTTAGTTCAATTAGCCACAGGGGCAAAGAGAAGGGTAACTACAAAAATAGAACATTGTCCTGTAACTATTTCAGGACAACCGATTTATGTTGATCTAAATATACTCCCTTTGGGTTTGTATGATGTACTGATAGGGATGGATTGGTTGGAAGGACGTTGGTCCTTAGTTGATTGCAAGGAAAAATTTGTTAGTTACCTTACTGAGTCAGGGCAGAGAAAGGAAATACAAGGAATCAAGAAAAATATTAAGTTGCATCCTATTACTGCTAGCTAGTTGGGAAAATGCATTAGGAAGGGTTGTCAGATTTATGTTGTCCAAGTAGGATACACAAATTCCAAGAGTAAAATGACCTCCTTGGAAAATATTCCTATCATTCAAGATTTTGTTGATGTGTTTCTTGAATCCATTCCTGGATTACCACCTAAACATGATATTGATTTTACGATTGAATTAGTCCCTGGTTTCGCTTCTGTTTCCAGAACTCCTTATTGCATGAGCATACTTGAGTTAACAAAACTAAAAATGCAGCTTCAGGAACTGCTGGATAAAGGTTACATTCGCCCCAATGTGTCCCCCTAGGGAGCCCCTGTACTGTTTGTACGAAAGAAGGATGGAACCTTGAGGCTATGCATTGATTATCGTCAGTTGAATAAAATGACTATCAAAAATAAATACCCTTTACCACGTATTTACGATTTATTTGATCAAGTGCAGGGAGCTAGTGTGTTCTCAAAAATTGATCTAAGGTCCAGCTACCACCAAATAAGGATAAAGGAAGAAGATATTTGTAAAACTGCATTTCGAACTCGTTATGGTCATTACGAGTTCGTGGTATTACCTTTCGGCCTTACCAATGCCCCAACTACTTTTATGAGTCTGATGCACGGTATTTTCCAGCCATATTTAGATAAGTTTGTGTTGATTTTTATTGATGACATATTAATTTACTCTAAGAATCAGGTGGAGCATGAAAAGCATTTGAGAATAGTGTTGCAGACTCTGCGGGACAATCAGTTATATGCTAAGTATAGCAAGTGTGACTTCTTCAAAAGCCGATACAATATCTGGGTCATGTCATATCAACAAAGGGTATAGCAGTGGATCCGAAAAAGATTAAAACTATTATGGAATGGGCCACCTCGAAGAATGTTGTTGATATTAGATCATTCTTGGGCTTAGCCAGTTAATACTGTGAGTGCATTGAAGGATTCTTGAAAATCGCATTTCCTATGACCTCATTATAGAAAAGGGGTGAACTTTCCAATGGATAGCTGAATGCTAGTAAAGCTTTGAACGATTAAAACAATTACTTACTACTGCACTTGTACTAAAGGTAGCAGACCCAGAAAAATATTTCGTGGCTTGCACAAATGCAAGCAAGGAAAGTGTTGGCGGAGTGTTGATGCAATAAGCAAAGTTATATCTTATGAATCCCGCAAATTGAAAGAATATTAGCAGTGATATTTTGCCTATGATCTTAAATTAATAGCAGTAGTGCATGAGCTTAAAATGTGGTGACACTACTTATTGGGAAAGAAATTTATGTTATTAACAGATCATAGTAGTCTTACAAATTTCTTTAACTAATCTAGCCAAAATGCCCGGTAGGCTAGATGGACAACATTTTTTAGAGAATTTGACTTTGAAATGAAGCACCTTAAGGGAAAGGAAAATCGAGTAGCCAATGCATTAAGCAGAAAATTGCATTGTATTTATGAAGTGCAATTGAACCAGGTATGATCAAACCTCCCTGATATAATTAAGGAAGCATCTCTTAAGGACCCAAAGTATGCCTTCCTTTGGCAGCAGGCATTTGAAGCTCAAAATAAGGGGGAACAATTTGAATATGGTATAAATCTGGATAAAATGCTAACTTTTAGAAACTGAATATATGTTCCTAATCAATTTTTTGTCAAATAATTGATATTGGATGAATTTCATAGAAAACCTTATGCTGCCCACCTAGGGTAGCAGAAACTAGTTTCTTCCATTAGGGAAGGCTATTTTTGGCCAAGTTTAAGAAAAGATATCACTGAGTACCTATCTAAATGTTTGGAGTGTCAGTTGGTGAAGGCAAAGCATCAACACCCTGCTAGACTACTGCAACCATTGCCCATTCTTGAGTGGAAATGGGAGACAATTACTCTGGACTTCATCACCGGTTTACCTCGCACCAAGAAGTAGCACGACTCAATTATGGTGGTGGTTGAAAAGCTAAGAAAAACCACTCATTTCATACCGGTAAAATCCACTTACAAAATTGTTGAAATTGCAGACATATTTATGAGGGAAATTTTCTAATTGCATGGAATACCCAAGGTGGTAATTTCTGACAGGGATGTAAAATTTACATCCACTTTTTGGAAAACACTCTTTTTTGGATTGGGTACCCAGATTCAATTTAGTACAACATACCATCCATAGATGGATGGTCAAATAGAGTGAGTGAATCAAATTCTGGAGGATATGTTAAGAATGCTTGTGATGCAACAATCACATAATTGGGAATATTACCTCGATTTAGTGGAGTTTGCTTATAATAACGAATACCATGAGTCATTGGGCATGAGCCCCTTTGAGGTGTTGTATGGAAGAAAGTGCAGGGTGCCCATAGATTGGAATAGTCCTGTCAATAGACTAACATTGGGTCCTGACATGTTAGCCGAGATGGAAGAGACGATTAAGAAAATCCGTCAGAATCTAAAAGCTGCCCAGGATAGACAAAAGGTTTATGCAAATAAAAGAAGAACATATAAAGAATTCCAGGTAGGGGATCATGTGTACTTGAGAGTAAAGCCTCGAAAAAGCACTTTGCAATGGAGGGGTTGTGCTAAGTTAGCACCCTAGTACTGTGGACCTTTTCAAGTCTTGGAACATATTGGACCTGTAGGGTACAAATTTGCATTACCAAGCCATATTTGATCCATAATGTTTTCCATGTCTCCTTGTACAACCCTCAACATATATTTAACTGGGAAAATGTACAGGTAATAAGTTAATAGAACAAATAATGTATAATTTGTTGTTTTGAAAAGTTTCTCACAGCAGGTTGTAAAATGTGCAGGTCGAACCGGAAGGAGAGTTTCTGGCAGAACCTCTTCGTATTCTCGATTGGAGAGAAACCACCTTGCGGAAACGAGCCATCACCGAGGTTAAAGTGCAATGGAAGCACTTTGGCCCAGAAGAGGCCACTTGGGAAGAAAAGGAGTTTATGCAGAAAGCTTATCCGATGCTATTTTCATAAATTAGGAAGAACACCAGGGACAATGTTCTTCACAAGGGGGGAAGATGTAACACCCCACATTGCATAGATATTTATTTTGGTTACCATGTTTTACTTATTACTTTATATTTTTACTTTGTTTGACATGGAATATTAAAGAACTATGGCTAGAAGGCCAGAACATATTTTACTATTTGATTAATGAATAATTAAGAGTTAAAGTATTTTGACAAGAATTGAAAGAAACAATTGTTAACCTCCCAACTCAGTTAAAATTGGTTACTCATCTGTCTCCTCAAAAGAGGAGTTCAAGGAAGGCCTAGGGGGCTAAAAAAAAAGAGAGAAATAAAAAGAATATTAGATGGGTGAAGGGAGCAGGGCAATGCTACTCATAATTCCTTGAGCTAGGTGGAATAAACCAGTGGGAAAACCTTGAGTACAGTCTGAGAGGTATGTGACTTGAGGTTGGACTGTGAGTCCTGATGCCCAAGATACGTGACTGCAACATACTCATTTTACTATTAGGAGGAGGAAGAGCTCGGGGGAGAGTTTGGACGTAATTTCTAGACTCACGGCTGGGTGGTGAGACCTTCCTGAAAAGGAAAAAGAACTACATAACTACGAGGCAGTGAACAAATAAGTAATCAAACTCTTGACTTAGTAATCATTAAAGAAAATGATTCCATAGTGATTGATGGATAAAAACTAGGATTGTGCTCTGCTAGTTAAGTCAAAAACTATCTGTTTTATATTTTAAGCTAGTAAGAAGTAGCCTACATATCTAACCAGATATTTATTATTGGTCCGAATGTAGAATAATTTATGTATTTAAATAGAGAATTAAGATATATTTAAATTAGGAAGTTGTCCCTACTACCCAAAGAAATAGAAAGTAGTTATCTATAAATATTTAGACAAAGAACTGTTAACAATATGTTCAACATGTTCAGTATGTTCAATTGAGAATAGCTTAAATGCTCAGACAGAGCAATGCTAATATTATACTCATACATGAGCCTACTATATGCAGTACACATTATAAAACATGTGACAATATTATGTAACAAACTGACATAATTCTTTCCTGATAGTCACAAAATGGAGAAACAAAACCACATATATGGAAACTGTCAAATGTTTAAGTTATTAACTACAGAAAGAAATCTCATTATCAAATGCAAGGGCTCGAAGTAATACTTGGTCGATTCCAGAAAGAAACATGAGTTCACACAGTCCATAAATATATTCATAACTTAATCAAACGGAAACAGTAAATCCATATTCAGGCTCTGTAGATTCCATTGAAAACAAAATGACAAGCTTCAATATCGGAAGCCAAACAAAAACTAAAAGAGCTCTAAACCATGGGAATTTAAGTATATATAAATCAAAATTACAGACTTTTTTAAAACTAATTAAAATCAAACCCTTGGCGAGGCCAGAACTACATGTGTTTATGCCATGGAGAATTTGGAACAACCCAGTTTTTCGAGTAACCAAAACCCCTTTTAAGCAAAGTAACAAATACAAACTATGGTCGACTTGTAGCCTAAGCTTCCACCCAAAAAGGCCAGGATATCATTCAGTAGAGAGATTACAAGCATAGCCACCATATTCACGAAAACATTCGAGAAAGACAGACTACCGTAGGGTTTGGTAATGAGACCAACCTGGAAACAAGAAGGTGGCAACCATGAGTAAGGAGGAAGCATCCGAACCCAGTACAACCACAAGTGAAAGACTTCGGAAAAGTTTGATACCTGTAGATGCAGAAAGAGTGATTTTAAAGTAAAAACCCTTAAAGTTGAACTAAATTAGTACTTAGAGGATATGTGAGATTACCTGAGACAAAGCAATACTGGAATGTCGAAGGCTATCTGCGCTAGAAACACATGTATCAAGTTAATAGCTGCTCAAATCGGGTGAGACGGAATAACCCAAAAGCAGACCTTGTCATAACTATTATTACCTCCTCAAGCCCGATAACATCCAATTTCATCCTCATCTAGATGGGTAAGCTAGGGGAAACACACATTCCCTGCATAGTGGACCGAATGAGTAGAGAAGTATTTTTGGACACTTTTGAAATGCAATCAAAAACTGGAAGCATGCATCCAAATCAAGGAAGAAAGGAAAAGTTGCAGGGTGCCTGCAGGATAAGGTTTGGCACTGCTCTCCATCGAAACAAGTATGGCCAAACTGAAACCCTCTCCGTTGGAGTAAAGTCTTAGTCCGGTTGTAAATTAGAGAATCAGAGAAATCACACAACCCAAATGAAACCACTTGTGGCAGGACACCGAGGGAGCAATTACGACGTTAAACCCTCGGTGCCGAGGATCGTCAGATTGCTGAACCCAAATCACAGGGAGCTAGCTAAGCCAGGGGTCCCGAGCTACCAGATCCTTTTGGTGTCGGACACTGTAACATTAAACTTATGAGAAACATGTGTCATGTGTGGTACTGTTGACTTTACTCCCCTTAAAATGACACTAACGCTAAGGTAGAGAAGCATGTTAGGTTTTGTTATAACTTCGATGCATATACAACATATATTTAAAAGTTGATGCATGTCATTGCATGGTAAGTTGATATATGTTATCTTGGCAAAGATTTAGTATTGGTAAGGTTTTTATTTTTAGGTTAATATTCGCTGTTGTAATATGTGTTATAGAAAATATAAAACTTTGGTTAAAATTTTCTTGAAAGGAAAATGGAAACTTAACCTTTGGTTAAAGAGCGAGAATTTGTAATCAAAAGATAAATTAATTGTTGTTCAAAGCTCCTATAATCCCTGCGCTGCCGTAATAAAGGAGGTCTACTAGTATTCCATTGCAAATGTACACCAATTAGAGATCGTTCTTTCCATGAAAACGCCAGTTTGATGTGATGATTATCTTTTTAGTAATGAATTGTTGGGAAACTCCAATGCCCTGTATTCATTAGCAACGGCTACTCGACTATTAATAATTTATCCAAAACCATGAAGACAACCACTTTATTTATTCACACTTATTAGTTCTTTTCGTAGATATTGTGAGAAAATTTTTATACTCTCTCCATCATAGCTACCTTCAATGCAAATCCCTTCTTTCTGCATGTCAAATTCCTTTAAAGGACAATCGTTAAAATATCTTAATTAGACAACATATAATAGCAACATCATAAACAGGTTATAAATAAACATTCGATTGAATATATTTAAAATTAATCACATCTCTATATTTAATATTGAAAACAAAATATAGTTTTTCTATTCCTTTCATTTTGTTGTTGGCATTATGGAAATGTTTTTAAAAATACTAAAAATGTAATCAGATCTTGATATGGTTATAGCAAACATTAAGTGTTATAACCAATGTTATATGGTTATAGCAAACATTAAGTGTTCATGTTTTTTAAGGTGTAAAATTTTTAAAATAAAAAATCTAGAGAAAAATTTACATTTAGATAAATTTACTACTTCATAAATCTATGGTTAAAATGGATATATATATATATATATATATATATATATATATATATATATATAATTTTTGAATATATAAATAGATTTGAAGATTTCATGAAATACTTAAATTTTCAATTTCAACTAATTTTAATAGATTTTATACAAAATTGAAAATATATGTGAAAACTGGCCAAAATATATAATAATAAAGCTACTTAAAATGTTTTAACCATATTTTTTTTTTTTTTTTTTCAATTTCTTTATATAATATATACATAGGTTTTTTTTTATATAGTTGAAATATTTTATTTATGATCTATATTGAATTCTTTTATTATTAATAATATTTTTTAAATATTACAAATTAATTTTAAGAATTCAATAAATTACATAACTCCCTCTTATTATATTTATTAGGAAATAATTGATTTTTTTTATTTATTTTCAATTACTATATTTCTTTAGACATTAAAATATTTTCTTATGACTAATATATATATATATATATATATATATATATGAAATTGATCTTAAAATAAATTAGTCAAGATAGATATCACGAGTTAATTGGGATTATCACAAGTGGTTGGGAGGAAGGAATAAAATCCTGCCCATCTAGCTTCCCACAAGTGACATGATGGATGTTAACAATATTGAGACATTCTATAGTGGTATAGATGACAATCCATGGTATGGTTTTTTGAGGATGTGGTATTGATAATTCATAGTATTCTCCCTTGGAGGGATCTCTCTCTCTCCCTCTATATATATATATATATATATATATATATATATACCAATTAAAAAAAACTTATGGTTAAAGCATTTCAAGTTTCTACATATATATTTTTTGGTCAATTGCATTAAATATTTGTTGAAATTGAAAGTTTAAGCTCTATATTCATATAAATAACAATCCATGGTATGGTTTTTTAAGGATGTGGTGTTGATGAGTCATGGTATTGGCCCATGGAGGGAGATGTGTAATTCATTCCCCGCTCAACCTAGAGATAACATGTGTTAGATTATAATACGATAGAAAAATAAAAATAAAAGTAAAAAATTAATTAGTTTTGTGCTCAATGTGTAACTTTTAAAATAAAAATAAAATACTCTAAAAAACAATTTCAATTATATAAAATAAAAATAAAATACTCTTTAAAAAAACAATGTTAATTATAAAACCAATATACATGTATGAGGGAGATGTGGTAAAAATATTTTTCTCTCACTCTCAACTATAAATAAACTATTTTGACATGTGAAGTAACATAATTAAAAAACATTACTAATGCTAAAAAAAAAAAATCAATATAGATTACAAACAAAATATTTCAATGTTACTTATCTATATATATACAATGGCGATCAAAGAGACCAAATTTATTGAGATGTAAATATTTATTGGAGTTTTGCACTTTCAAAAATTTTACACCTCAAAAAATCTGATTGCTTTGGAAGATTACAAATCATGTGAAAATGATTCTATACTGAAATTGTAACAAAGCCTATTTATAAGTTATGACTCTCCATAGTAGAGTAAGATGAGTCTAGATAGTTATATATATATATATATATATATATGGTTTTTGTTTCGGAAGATTACACGATCATGTTAAAATGAATTTATAATAGTAGTTTACTTCGTTTTCATAGACTTTGCTCATTATAGGTTTCTGAGTTTTACTACATGGTTTTAATCTCTTGGTACGAATTTCTCAGAAAGATTGACATGGAGGACAACTGTTCACAAGTCTCCCACCAGGTAATACCAGCTTGGCTTTAGCCGATTCTTTAATTTTTGATCGAAAAGGACGGGTACAACATTAATGTTTCTGTTATCATCCATGTGGGCAGCGTTCTGGATCAACAGCTGCAGAGGAAACAATGGACAATAATAAGAGAGACTAACGGTACGGTAGCGAGCTCTCGATCTGTCTCATTCGAAGGTGCCTAGAGACAGAGCATGTCAGGTGAATTATTTCCAGCATCCTGCTGACCTGCAAGTTATGAAGCATCCAAATACCCCAGGTAAGAGAAAGCCATTCGCCAGCAGTGATCAAATTTGAAGGGCTAGTGTTAATTTAATTTAGAAAGATATATATTTATCTAATTTTTGGAAGTTGAAAAGTTATAAAAAATCTGCACTAAAAGTGACAAGTGTATATTAAATAAAATTTTCATAAAAAAATCTCCAAATAAAAAAAAGTGTTTTTCAAAGTCCTTGAAATTTTAAATTAAGACTAGCCCTATTCACATATTTTTTGTTTTTTGTTTTTTTATAACTTGCATTGAATAAATTTAATTCCTTTTTGTGTTTCAACTGCAAAGCTCTCTTGCAAAATTGTTGTAAATTCTGGTATTTGAAAAATAAATACAAAAACATCCATTTCTATAAATTAGAAAAATAAAAATACAAAAAAGTCAGTTTCCATAAATTTTATCACTATACACGTCCCTTTCCCTTTTATTTTTAAAAGATTCCAATAAAAACTTTTACCATTAAAATATATTATTAAGTAATTTTTTTTTTTTTTCCAACCATTTCATGGGACCTGATGTAGTCAGTTAAGTGGATAAAACACAAAATATCTTTATGATAATACAAGTCTAATAGGAGAATCATTTTCTTCATTTTTCCCGTTTTAGTCAACTTTTCACTGTCATATTTCTTCTATATTCAAAAAAATTGTGCGGTACATAGAAAGAAACAAATTAATTATTGAAAGAAAAGAAAAACAATAGGTAAACAATGAACCAAATTTTCAACATTTAAATAGGGGTAATTTTATTCCAGAGTTTATATGATTTCTTTACCCTTCGTAGTAGTTTACTTGGAAATGAAACAACCTCTTATTACATTTTATTTATTGTTTCAACCTCCCTAGTCAAGCTCCTATTTTGACTGAATTGTTTGGTAATTTAAGAAGATATACTTATGATAATAATGAATACCATTTTTTTCTGTTGGTTAGATCCATGAGCATTTGAAATTTGAATCTTATTCTTTACTTGATAACATGGTGAAATATCATGCTTTACTTGATAACATGACCATCCAATTGAGTTGTTGTAAAATCTCTATAAACGACATATATGTTGACATTTACAATTTATTTGAAATATTATTATTTAATTACCATGTTTAACATTTCATGAAACGACTGGCCATTAAAAACCATTGTGAATTGGTTTGTAACCAATGAGAAGCAAACCGATAAAATGTTTCACATGTGGTGCATGCATGATATGTATGGGTAAGAGTTTCATTTGAAGTGGCTCGTTTGGAGTGTGCCTAACCTATATATTAACTCTCCCTTCGTATTAGGATTGTGTTGCCTGAACCATAGCAAAAAGAGGACTAACATGTTACAGTTCCTAGTAACTACCTTTTCATTTAGTGTTCACCTTCTATATATATATATATCAACGATTGTCTCCAGTATCAGGGACATCCTGTATCGGTCCATATCGCCTTGGCTTATGTTTGGCTTCTTATGGCCTACTCCACCTACGTATTCCTCACCATGTTGTACATAAGAAAAAGGTCTACAAGATTATACAGTGGGTAGTCCACATGGCAGTATGTCCCATAAAGCATTTCGATGCCATTTCTGGCTCTCGCCACCATTATATCATAATGGAATTCATGGAGCTCATCGACCTCTGCCTTAAACTCATGGTGTTTGTGGCAGTCACTACGGCATACCACAATTTCCAAGCCAAGACCCACATTCATAGGGAATTGAGTAAGGGGGAGATGAGGAATGGTGAATGCGCTATTTGCCTTGAATGTTTCAGAAACAAGGACCTTGTTAGGGTTGCATGTGTGTGCAAGCATTGCTACTGTAATTTCCAATATCCTGTTAGCCTGGACGTTACTGAAGCATCTAAATACCCCTGGATGAGAGAAAGTCATTCGCCAGTATGGAAGTTTATGCCATAGGGAAGGTGGTGTATGTCGGAGTGCAGATAGAGATGTCCAAAAGGTTAGTCGAGCCTGTTTTGTTGAGGTGTGTGTTACCTATATTAAAATATGGAAAATGAAAAACTTTTCATGAATTATTATGCAAAGAAGTTAAGTAATGTTCTAGCGATTATGATAATGTTTTTGAAAAAGAATGCACTCATATACACAATTGTTACTTTTCTAATTTTCTGGAAAAAGGAATATGCATTTATTATGTTAAAATTTCTGGAAAAAGAGTATGTTCTTGTGTGCACAAATAATAGCGCACACAAATAATAGTTGGTTTGCTAAATTCCTTGAAGAGGAATATGTGTTTACTTTTAATAGATTTTTTGAGGAAGAAATAGGCATTGTATGAATAAAAGTAATAGCTATAGTGTTAGAAAAATATGTATTTGTATGCATAAAAGAATAGTTAATTGTGATTGAATTTTTTGAAAAAAAAAAAATAATTTGCATGTACAAAAGGAAATAGCTATGGTGTTTAGATTTTTTGAGAAATTAACTATGAATTCTTGTACATGAAATGATGAGAGTCAAATTTATTTCTTGAATATTTGCATATGAATTTTGTGCATAAAGTGATAGGAATAATGGTTGTATTTTAAAAAGTTTCATATGAATCTTGTGCATAGAAGAATAAGAATTCATGCTATCTTTTTTGAAAATTTTATGTGTTGGTATCAAAAAAGTAATGGATATTGAGGTAGATTTTTTGAGAAAGAATATGTGTTTACATGCATCAAGATATTAGTGGTTTTATTTTCAAAAAAGAATATGAATTTATATGTACAAAAATTATTACTAATGTGCAAGCTTCCTTTAAAATACAGGTAGTTGCGATGGTTGTTATTTTGGAACAAAATGTGCCTTGTCCAAAGAAAAAAATAGTTAGTGTGGTGTTAATCTTGGGAAATATTTCGCTCTTCTTGTACGGAGGGATGGTGATAACCATGCAATTTCTATTTATTACCGTGTTCTTGTAGGTACAAATAGAATGTAACTATTTCCCTTTCTCATGATACATGTGAAGTAGGGATAAACGAGCATGCCTTGGAAATATTTATCTATTTTACTTTATGTATGTGAGATTTCGTGGACATATATGTGTCATAACCATACACATGTAAGGATAAATAATTGTGTTTTAGTAGTTATGTGTTTTTAAGTAGTGCATATGCAGTGTCAATAAAAGATACATGTATCGATACTTTGTATACATTTTAGTTATGCACATGAAAATATGTTTGAAGGATCACTGCTAAAGATTTTTTATTTGGGGTTTGATAAATATTTTATAATCATGATGTCAAAGTTTGTTGATTGTAGTAATTACAAGAAATGATTGTGTCTTATGTGAAGGATGGATTATATTTAATGTTATGGTAGACAATGAACTAATGGTCCATGCAGATTGAGGGATTGTAAAACGTATGATAATCTACTATAGGGAACAACTAGGCCACAAAGAGACAATGCTTGATGAATTGTAGGGTAAATGATATCATGATTAATATAATTGCTTCTAACTAGTTATGCTGAATTTAAGATGATATTTCTTTGTAATATTTTTAACAATGGTCAAGGGATGGACTCCCTTACAACCATTGAATTAGGGGTGAACACCGCCACAAACGTTTAATTAAATAAATGCTTGCTTGTTTTTCACTTTGGGGTTTCCAAGGTATATCAGTGTCCATTGACGTGTTTGCTTATTGTGTCACTATGATGATATTGCTTCCTTGCATGACATTGACAATTACATCATCAAATATATGCTTAACTATCATAATTAAATGAACTATGATAATGATGTAAGGTTGCAACAAGGAGCATTCTATTAATATGTTTCAACAATGGTTATTATGTTATGTGACTTGATATTCCATTTCTAAAATTACTCTATGTAATGGTGATGATTTTATCTAATGGTTAGTTAAGAAATATGGTAGAAGTGATTCAGAATTTTACATGCTAGTATATTCTGTAAAAAAAATTCTAATCCTATGTATATTTACACAACGTTTATTGGGGGATGTTACAAGTGGTATCAAAGTAAAAGGTTGCAACACTAGCGCCTTTTGGGAATTCGTAAACAAAAAGAGGTAAAGGTATGATGCTAATGGATATCAATTGAGGTGTGACACTAATGAAAAATTTCATGGAAATGTATGCAGTAGATTGCATTTGATATGAGATGCATGATGATGTTAATAACCTCATCAAAGAATGATAAGTGTTTATATTTTCTTTAAAGAATAACCGTGCTCATGAAATTTGAGACTTTATGCAGATAAAAGATAATAAGAAATTATGTTGCATTGTTGTAGCTAAATCATGAACAATTTTAAATACTCACACTGTGATTAGTGATAGTGTGAATTAACTACCAACCTTTGCATGCATACTCTTATAATAATGCTTAATGGTGCATTTAAAGAAAAATGATTAGAGTTATAATGCATTGATTATAAGAAAAAAATAAATGCATGTATTGTTTTTTGTGAGAGAGAAGGAATGTAGAAATGTGGGGGTTGTCCTTGAAGAGGAAAATAGAATTTTTTTAATGATACTGAAAGAACCTGATTTGAATGTTGAAGATAAACAATGAGTCAAGTAATAGATCTTGAATATAATGGCTAATTGTCGATTGTGCCTTATTTTAAATCTTAATTGAGTTTAAGATGGTTGGTAGCATTGATTATTTAGTATATTGCACTACCTTTCATGAGCTAGTATTGTATGACTAACTAGTAAAATTATTCTCAAAGGTATATTGCAATATGCATAAATCGGATTCGACCGAAGACTATTTAAAGTTGTAAAAGAATGTGATAGTGGTAGTTTATTTCCATGTTATTGGTCTAATGGTGCCAATGCACTGTTGAATTTGGGGTTGATTGTATTGTTACCATAATTGTTATTTACACTCAAGTACTAATGGTGAATTAACATTCCTATATGAGTAAATCTTTCTATAAGATTTGATTCATATGCAAGAAAACTATGATGATTACAAAAGTGGATATTTGTTTAAAAATGCACATATATGGCTAATTAGTTCATTCCATTATGTTATGAAAATATGGTGTTATTCTCATCACTAAACAAAAATCTAGATAACATTTTGAATTTATTGACATTACTAATTTGTTTAACCAAGAAAAGTCTATGTGATTCACTTCAATTTAGTAATGTTGCATAATGATTTTTGATTAGATACATACGCGTAAATGAAATGTCATTTTTCATGAATTAGAACTATGGTGAATGCCAATGATTGGATTAGAATGACTATATCTTTTAAAGAACTCCTATTACCTTAACTGTTGTTGGAAAAACAACTTCTAGGAAACTTGGTTTTAAAGTTCCTTGGATGAAGCCTTATTTTTTATGATTAATATTAATGCATGGAAATGGTTTAACATCTCTATACTTTGTTGAAATATTGAGAACATAGATGCATGTGAAAGTGAAATGCATCTTAAATGTATTGACCAATATTTTGTAGAAGGTATGATTTTATCAAAAGTAGTTGTGACTAATGTTGGTAGTGTGATTAAGCAGGGTATATTAATGACAACACAATAATGTCAGTAAGATTCTAGTGACATGGAATATAAAAACTAGTGAAAGGTAAATGTTGCAATGTGATTTGCAACTGCAATGTCAAGGTATAATGTTTACCATTATGACATGCAAGATTTGTGCACAGAGGATATTATTATAGACATATTTGGGCACACCAACCCCAAACTTATATGTCGATGTATTAGGGCTCATCAACCCCTAAAAGAGGTTATTCATACCCTGAAGGAACATAGTCATCTGAATACATCATTCCCCAAAAGTTCCATCTGAGAAACCATCCAGAAATTGCCTAAATTGAACCATACTGACTGCTCCACTAGAAAAGTGCGATGCATACTATTTAGGCCGTTTATAGGGTGCGATGGGCGAGGATGGACAAATTTCCAGGACAATTTGCTAATTTGATTCCCATGGAATCTTCTAGAAACTTCTCCTATGCCACTCACCTCTCTGAATTCGCCCAAGGATGAATAAGGGATCTAAAACCATCTATTATCCCTTCTCTTGTGGAACCAATTTTAACAAGTGGAATGACATTAATCAAACCCCATAGATGGCTCACACCCTTGCACACATCTACAAATGGATCCCTCATCCAAGAGATCTAGAGGTTGAAAGATTGTGAATTGCAAGTAAGTGTTGATAGTTTGTAATTAAGGAGAGAGGATTATATTCTTGCTGGAGTGATCTTGCTATTTCATGAGGTGAAGAAGGATTGAAGCTGGGAGGATGATGCTGGATCAGATAACTGGGTTGTAATTCTCCCTTCTATCACTAAATCTCTTCAAGTTTTCTTCCATATGATTGTGCAATTGTGAATGTTAACGTTTGTGAATGCCATCACTTGTTCATTATATATCTGATTCTGTAATGTTTATGTTGTAATAGATCGTGATGCTTTGACGGTTCTTTGTTGCTGTACTTGTGGAGGAACTCTCCAAGTGTGTTAAGTACAGGGAGAAGTTGTGGGTTCTGTCAAAGGAAAGAGAGTTCAAGTAAGGGATCAAACGGAAGTTCCAGGTTGGTTCCATTATCTTTCTATTATCTGTTACACATAGAAGAAGCCATTGAATTGCTTTAAACTATTGTTTCTAGGGTAGCTGCCAAACCTAGAGGGCTAGCATTCTTTAGGAATACTAGTTTTCCCAGAAACAAATTGGCGACTCCACTGGGGAACAAATAGATGTTTGTTTGTTGTTATTGTTTGTTTATGTTAAATTTGATAAACTATAGATAGAGCCTGAAGTTAGCCAGGTAGCTTTCGAACTTCTCTTGCTTTGCAATTGCATAGTAGATGAATGCTGCTTCAGTCAATCTCTGGTTTAGTTTATGAATTAAACCTTTGACTTGCAAGCACATCCAGATGCCCTTTTGGTAGCTCAATAACCTCTCAAGACATTCCATCATACTTTTCTCATCATTGTTCATAAAAACCTAGCTTAATTCATTAAAAACAGCTCCACATTTGAGCCAAAACCCATTTCAGTTACACTCCCTGGACCATCACACTATCTTCCATTGTGACTCAGTATGCATAGCACCTCCCGAGTGCAGTAAGTGCAATGCTTCTCATATTCTATGAAGCATAGGTGTGATGATTGACTGAACTCTTTTTCCATCTAGAAATTGAGGGTTTTTGACCTTGTTTTCAGTTTTGTTTGGTTGTTTTGCTGCATATGAACAGTGCCTCTTTACTGAAGCTTACTTGCATCACTTAGGTCAGCCTCAATTACGTTAGGATTATTGAATGTTTTTGTGCATTTTTTCCTCATTTACAATCCTTTTTCGAAAAGTTGTTTAAATCGATTTGTCTCTTTGGTACAAAAAGTGTTGTAATTGTCGTTTTTGTAAAAAAGAGAAGTGTCGCGAATTATTCCTTCCCTTGATAATCGATTGAACTTTTCTTGATGCATTTGATTTGATTTGATTATATTCGAAGTTTTGAAAGCATTTTTATTCAAAATTGATAGTGTCGTTTAGAGTCTTCCTTTCTCTTTTGAAGAAGAAATTATCAAAAATGTCATTTTGAGTGAAATATTTCAGATCTTTGCTACATTTAGTTTTCTTTTGGCATTTTCACATTAAGAAGAATGAAAACAAATACATGCATTTGCATTAAGAATTTTTTATTTGTGTGCGAAAAGAGGATTTAGGGAAATGCACTAGTGTGTGCTCTTTGCTCTTTGCTTAAAAGCACCGTTATCTTCTTTCCCTAGTAGCTAGGATTTTCATTGCTCAAATAAACAAATATTGTTTATCATTGTAGATTGCATCTTAGGAATTTCAGATCATCATCACGTGGTGAACCATTGAAAGGAAAAATATAAACAAGATCAACTTTAAAATGAATTTCAATGAACCTAACAACGCTTTGGAACTTAACGCAACATATTTAGAGGTCTAGGCTAGTGACGTGTTCCGACGTCATTAAAACTAGTGGCTATCGTTTTCATTGAAGGTTGGGTGATTCCTCCTCCTTGATATGACAAGTGCTAGCATGGACTTGTGCTTCCCATATCGTCGCGTATATATTGGGAGACCACAATAGGCTTAAATCCTTTATCCATAGGAAATTGAGTCTACCGCCTTATTGATCGCAATGCACTGAACAAAACATTGGGATGATTGACTGCCATACATAAGTCCTTGGTAATTTCTTTCTAATTTATCACCAAGGTGTATATTGCAATTTTGCGATTGGTTTGGTAATCCCTCTGTCTAGATATTCCATAGTAGTCACTTTCATTCCTTTTCAACTCTTTAAAAGAAAAGGTCCATCTGAGCACTTGTCCTTTCAGGCTCATTAAAAATCGAAGGAGACTAGAGTCATCTTTAGCTTTTTTTCGACTCTTAAAAACTGAAAAGGCAAAGTTGTGTCCAAGCATCATTAAAATTAATTGAATTTGGAATAACATCCCTATTTCTTAGTTGATCTTAATTTGAGATATATGGAGACAAATCTGGAGTCCACTGATCAAGGAATCCCTTTTGATGGGAATCCTAGTCCTTTTCCTCCTTTTGGAAATATTGGTGCTCCTTATATGGCTACATTGTCCCTTCTGGGAATTACCATTGGCCTGCCAGTATGGCTGTTTTCGAACTTTTTGGTTCAAAATGTCGTGATTTCTCCAAAATCGAGTACACTTCCAGTTGATCCTGAAGTTAACCCTTTTCCTTCTTCCTCGTTTGTTTCTTCCTCCCCTTCTTCCTCTTCACTTGGTGAAAGTATTGATACTAGTAACAAGGTGGCTAAGACGAAGAAGAAAGGGAAAGAGAAGAAGAAGAAGCCAATTCAGCAAGGGGGCAACAAAGCAATCATTGCTCTGGATACAACATCTGATGAAAATTCGTCCATTAAGCTTCCCAAACCGAAATATCCATGCATAATTTGTGCGGGAGACCATTTTCATTGAATTTGTCCTCACTTTCCTTGGATCTTGAAAGAATGGTATTCCCATTCACACCATCCCGTGTCATCAACCTCTGGGGATCATGCTGGTAACACACCATCAACTAGTGATAGTAAAGTTCATGGATAGAAGGGAAGGGTTAGGATTCCATGTAGGTTATGTGGAGGTAATCATTCCCTTCACCTTTGTCCCTTTTTGGATGAAGCCAAAAGAGTGTTGGATAACCGTCCTGCTTCACCGTAGCGACCTCCATCTGGTTACAGGAAACCCTCCCTGAATCCTTCACTAGTTGATGAAATGACAGACTTAAATCAACCGTCAGTCGAAACTACTCTCTCTGAAAGTGAATCCTATGAGTCTATACCCAACCAAAATCAATAGGTCGAGGTAGCAGTTGATCCGATTTCACCTTCAGCTAATCGTACCTGTCCCGAAGAGAGTGAAAATGATACCGTTCAAGTTCTTTTTGTTACTTCAGATTCTAACGACCTTGGAGGCAATCTACCTATTTCGTCAAGACAGGAGGAAAACCCTCTAGTTCTCGTAACTCAAGAGGTTAATTCTCACATTTCTTCGGAACCCCCTCCAAGTAGTCTAGTCACTTCCTTTGATTGGAGTTGACTGGCAGGGATCCCGCCTACCTTCTTATGTACCTTTCCAGATCATAGTACAAGTTTGTAAAATGATTATGTTTGGCACTATTATAGATGAAGGTGCATCAATGAGTACCCTTTCCTCAACTGTTTGTTCCTGTTACACAGAATCGGTTAGGCTTTAAAAAAGGAACCAGTCGACTGTTAGGGATCCTTCCTAAGTTACTTATTACTTTGGGAGGAAAGACTGTTTATCTGAACGTGATGGTAGTCCCAGGACCTTTAGATTACAATTTACTTATTGGGTGTGACTATGTTTATAACATGGAAGCTATTGTTTCAACACTCTTCCGAGTGATGTGTTTCCCGCATGAAGGCAAAATTGTCACCATTGACCAGCTTTCATTTCTCGGTCCAAATATAGCTCCAAGTCAAGCATCATCCCTAAATGGTCCACTTATGCCAATAGTATCATCCCCACCACGACTTAATTATGTGGTAACCTGTTCCATACCTACATCGACTGACGATCAATTCAGTGATGTTGTACATTATGTACTGGGGGCATTGGAACCAGATCTTACCTTCACGACCACTTATGAGTTGTGACCGAAGGGTCTCAGAGGATAGTTCATTATCTTGGGTCAACCTCGTTAAAAAATGAAACCAAGGGTCTCCGAGCATAGTTCCTTGTCTTGTGTCAAGCTCTTTTAAAAATGAAACAAGGTCCCAAGTTCAAAGTCAAGTCTTTCACTTGATCTCATAAAAGAACCTTCATTCCACCCACCTGATAGCCATGAGAAGTCTACTTAGGTGAATGTAATGAAGCTTGGGGGGCATGCACCTTGTGGTAAAGATAAGTTTCCCTATAGGTTATGTGATTGGTCTTTCACACCATTCACCTTTGTCTATCTGAATGAAGCCAAAGAGGCGTTGGATAACCGTCCTGCTTCACCGTAGTGATTTCCATCTAGTTACAAGAGACTCTCATTTTCATCATGTTGGGGGCATGTAAACCAATTCAAGCATATTTTTTCCATTTTAAGCTTGTGTAAAAAAGAAACTGAAACCAAGCATAGTTTGTTCGTTTCAATCTTGTGTAAACATGAAACTGAATCCAAGCATAGTTCCCCATGGTTCAAGCTTGTCTAAAAATGAACCCATTTTCAATTTTTAACCCTTGTGATTGCCATTCTGTCAGCCTTTTGAGCCTTGGTTGTTTTCATCTCATCACCACCATCTCTTTGGCCGATCATACGCTTTCGCTTGGTTGTTTTACCCTTTTTGAGGAATAGTTGCAATGAGTGGTCTTATTAGCCTACCTCTTCACATAAATCAACATGTTTTGAGAAGTTACAACATCATCAGAACCAGTTGCTACCCTAGACACCACTCATTCGTCAAAATAGAGTCCTCTTTAAACCCTTTTCAGACTCTTTAAACATGTAAATATCGTCGAGCACTTGTCCTTTCTAGCTCGTTAAAATATTGGAAATGTCATCTCTCCTATATTATTTTTTCCTTTTCTGGACCTGAGGGATTATTTTACTAAAAAGAACTTATGGATTTTTCTTTTCATCCCTTTTAAAACTCTCTAAACATGAAAAGGACTGAGTTATCCTTGTCGTTAAACTCGTTAAAACAATAATGACAAACTTGTCCATCTAGACGAGACCGAGTTTCACTATTGCTAGACTCGTTAAAACATTAAATAGTGACAGGTTTGCCCGAAGGGCGAATTATAGAACAAGCATATGTTATCCTCCTCAAGCTTGACAAAAATAAAGAGGTACTGGTCAGCAATGACTAAGGAAACAAGGGAAAAAACTTGAAGAATTTATGGTAGCAAGTCACTCTTGAACATGACCCTTTCACTTCATCTCCATTATTGAGTTGGGTTCGGTTATTCCGTTCACCAGTCATCATACCATTGCTATTTCGTACCATCCATATTTTGGGGTTAACGCTACCAATTCATCTCAGTGTCGCCGACATGTTCAAGAGGAGTCATTCAGTTGAGAAACCACCATCTAGTTAATGTCTCATACACTACAATACCTTCAATCTTCATTTTTTCATGACCGCCATTCCTGAACCTTGTATCGTCAGCTCATTTTTCACCTCCAGAAATCATTTGCTTCGTTTCATGTCGTAGATGTGGGATACATCAAGGCCCTCATACGATGAGTCGCTTCTTGTCGACATCAGCTCATTATCCGAGAAGTTGACTTAGAAACAACCCTTTCAGTGCTTTGAAGCTTGAATACATCAATGGCAAGTTTCTCACTTTCGGCGACAGGTTGACATCAATGGCCTTCGACTGAAATATTTTGCGTGGTGTTTCGACATCGGATCATATATTCACACCACGTGAATTGTACTGTAGTACCTTGAGGGTCATTATCATTATCGGTGATTCCTCTCCCGTCTGTTAACAACTCACAACATTGGCTGGTAATCAGATGATGTCTTTCCATGTTTTACTCCAGAACATCTATTCACATGGATTGAATTGTACATCGAGTGAAGATTGAACGAGTTTTGAAGACCCCAGATCTAGTTTCATCCAACCGGGATGTGATATATTCAGGGATATAAAAAACATCAAATGTACAAAGGCTCTACGCAGATGGTCATCCAAATCACGGATGATGACTCTATATATGAAGAATCACCAGTATGTATCTGCAGACGACTATCTGATCTGTGTACATGAAATGAAATTTATAAATTTGAGCATGGGAATGCCTCCCTCAGCTAGATCATGAAAAACACATGATGATAATGTATTGTATTGTAACTAATGTAGGTCACCTTCCAGTTTGAAACTTCAGTTCCTCATGATAAAGCATTTCACTCGACATGAATATTTACGACATCATGCTTTAGGGGGCAACTGTTATAGAAATATTTGGGCACATCAACCCCAAACTTATATGTCGATGTATTAGGGCTCATTCAAACCCTAAAATAGTTGTTTCATACCCTAAAGAAACATAGTCATCTAAATACATCATTCCCCAAAAGTTCCATCTGAGAAAGCATCCAGAAATTGCCTAAATTGAACCATACTGACTGATCCACTGGCAAAGTGTGATGCATACTGAGTGGTACACTGCCAGGGTGCGATGCATACTATTTAGGCCTTCTATAGGGTGTGATGGGCGAGGATGGACAAATGTCTAGGACAATTTGCTAAGTGGATGCTCATGGAATCTTCTAGAAACTTCTCCTATGCCACTTGCCTCCCTGAATTCACCCAAGGATGAATAAGGGATCTAAAACCATCTATTATCCCTTCTCTTGTGGAACCAATTGTAACAAGTGGAATGACACTAATCAAACCCCATGGATGACTCACACCCTTGCACACATCTATAAATGGATCCCTCATCCAAGAGATCTAGAGGCTGAAAGGTTGTGAATTGCAAGGAAGTGCTAATAGTGCTTCCACATCCTAAGTGCTAATGCTATCCATCACAAAAAATAAAAATGATCCTTTGGTATCAACAAGGAGTAAAGATTATGGGAATCCATCATCGTCGAACAATGAGGCTACTGATCAACCTAATGCCTTGACAATGACTTGACAGAAGTTGTTCCACCCATTATTCCTGAATTAACCATTAAGCTGCCAAAGGGAGTCGTACATAAATCAACATTTAATCCTCGTGCTCGAGCTGCTCAGAATTATAACATAGTGGAGGATCTAGCTCAATCGCCATCCGCTATGTTGACACTCGAGGTATTGCAAAATTGTCCCTCCCAAAAGCAAGATTTGTTATCAGCAATAGGTGGGATAGATCCAATGGATTCCAATCTTGTGGCCTCTAATCATAAAGGATATACACCACAGTTACCGGCTGAACTCACTTTCCTTATATAGGTAAAAGCCCTCAATAAAAATGTTCATCGAACCATCATTGATGAGGGGGCATCTACCTGTATTATGTCAATGAGTTGCTAGAAAACTCTTGGTTCGCCACCCTTTTCACGATCACCAACAACATTAAAAGCGTTCGATGGAAGAACGTACACTCTGTATGGGATTTTAAGTAGCTTGCAAGTTGAATTGAGGGGCAAGACAGTAGAGATTGAAGTTGAGGTCATTGATGGACTCCTTGACTACAATATTTTACTGGGAAGGCCCTGGGTTTATGCTATGGCTACTGTTGTGTCTACATATTTAAGAAAGATTGCATTTCCCTTCCAAGGTGGATTCACAATCGTTGACCAACTAGCCTTTTTTTCTAACAGTTCACAAGCTACTGGAAGCATTGCACTGATCCATGGAAGTTCAAAATCGCTTCAAAATGTTGGAGTAGGTCTCCTAAAAGACCCTTCCTTAATGGGTACTTTTTCCCTCCCGTCTCCATCTAGTTTCGCGGAAGTGGCCACAGTGGAAACCTGTCATATGATCTCTTCTACATCATCTGAGTTTAAGAAGAGTTCTGACTATTTTGATAGTGAGGATCATCATGAGGAGTTTCCACCAAGCCCCATCGAATCTTTGTAGCAATCAATTTTTTGGGCTTGTGTGGAAAATTTGAGTCTGCACTCAACAAGTGTTTGGGTAGATAGGTCTTTAGAATATGGTACCTCTTCTGATCCTTGGTCTCGTATACATTCTACAGACGAAGGAATCATCCAATCAATGATGATAGGAGAGACGCCGTGGGAAGATTATCATCATCGTTCCCACCTTCGAGATGACAAAGAAGATTATTCAAATGACCTCAATCACCCTTCAATTGTTGATTTTTTATTAAATTCTGTAAATACAATAGATTCCGAGTGAAATCTATCCAACATTGAAGAAACTATCGCCATTAATATTTCGACCAAACCTAATATTGTAGAGAATATTCATGACGGTAAATCTTGTTCTCCATAAAAACTAAATAATTACTGTGCCTTTTTTCACGAATTCAGAGATGTCTTTGCACAGTCATATGAAGAAATACTAGGCACTGACTCGAGAATTGTTGAACATGAAATCAATATGTATCCTGATGTCAAACCAGTATGACAACGGCTTCGAACTGTTCATCCGAAGAAAGCCGCTTCCATTAAAGCAGAGGTTGAATTTTTTTTGCATGCTGGCTTCATTTACCCTGTACCTCTCACTGAGTGGGTATCGAATATCGTTCCTGTGATGAAAAAACAAGGAACAATAAGAGTGTGTGTCGATTATAGGTATGTAAATCAAGCATGTACGAAGGACAACTATCCTACACCCTTTATCCACTAGATAATTGATGAATGTGCTGGATGCTAAATCTTTTTGTTCATGGACAGATTTTTCGGATACAATCAAATCAATATCTGCCCATAGGACTAGTCAAAAACTGCATTTATATGTTCGTGGGGCACATTCGCATATCGTAAATTACCTTTCGGTTTGAAGAACGCAAGGGAAACATTTAAGAGGGAAATGAATTACACCTTCCATGACATCAAAAACATAGTTCAACCATATCTTGATGATCTGCCTACTCATTCGCGAAAACGGACTGATCATCCGCAACATTTGAGAGCCATATTTTTACATTGCCAACACTACAAGATACGACTCAATCTGCACAAATGTGTGTTTTGTGTTGATTCTGGTCGACTCCTTGGTTTTTTAGTTTCTAAGGACAGAATTTGACTTGACCCATTTAAGGTTCAGGCAATTCTTGACATGCCTCCACCTTCAAATTTGCTTCAGATTCAGAGACTCCAAGGGAAAGCTAACTTTCTGAGGAGGTTCATTCCAAATTATGCTGAGCTTGCTAAAGGTTATACATGTCTTTTGAAAAAGGGGTATCCTTCCACTAGGATTAGGTTGCGCAAGCTTCCTTTGATGCTCTAAAAGATTCCCTGATAAAAGCATCATTAATGTACGCACTTGACTATCAAAAAAACTTCAACCTATATCTCGTCGCTGCAGATACAACTACAGCTATGGTTTAAGTGCAAGAAAATGATGGAATTGAACATCCTATATATTATTTAAGTCGTAATCTTAATGATATAGAAATCAAGTACTCTTACGTTGAAAAGTTGGCTTTAGTAGCCGTTCAAAGAGTACAGAGATTTAGACACTATATACTCATTCGCAAAACTACCATTGTGTCAGATTGCAACCCTATGACATGCATTTTGTCATGTCAATTGTTGGGGGGGGGGAATATTCCAAATGGATAGTCATTTTGTAGGAGTTTGATCTGGAATTCATTAAATCCAAATCAAATAAGTCTCTCATCTTTGCAGAGTTACTTTGTGACGTTCCCTCGTCCTCCAACGATTTAATATCAAAAGCATCAATCATGGATGAGTCTTTGTTTCTGATATCGTCAAGTGATCTGTGATACGGGGATATACTAGTCTATCTCCAGACCCAAACTTTTAGGACAAACACCTATCACTCTAAACAACGACATACTCGAGACCAAGCCCAAGATTATCAAATCGTTGGTGATACACTTTACCATCGTGGTGTTGATACAGTTTTACGAAAGTGCTTCACGCATGAGGAGGCCGAAAACGTTTGAATGATTGTCATTCAAGTGCTTGTGGGGGGGCATCTATCTGGTTACGCTACTGCACAAAAGATATTACGAGCTGGTTACTTCCGGCCCACCATATTCAAAGATTTCATAATTGCAGTCAGAAGTTGCCATGCTTGTCATATTTTTTATCGCAAAACTAGATTACGACCTGCACCACTGCATCCAATCATTGTTGTTGGCCCATTTTCTAAATGGGGCATTTATTTCATGACATGTAACCCCACCTTGGCCGGGGGGCATGGGTATATTATAATTGTTGTTGACTATTTTAGCAAATGGGCTGAGGCGATGCCTACATTGAACAACAGTGGCGAAATGACTGCACTCTTTTCTTTCAATCATGTAGTTTCTAGATTTAGTGTTCCGCAGGCTATAGTTACATATCATGGGTCGCATTGTCGCAATCACATGATGATCAAATTAACTACCAAATTAGGACTATCCCATGATAGTTCTACTCCATATTATCCCCAGGCTAACGAACAAGTTGAGGCAGTTAACAAAGTCCTTAAGCGCATGCTGTAGAGAATGATTGGAGTCCACAAACGGAATTGGAATTTAATCCTGTACTCAGCTCTGCGGGCATATAGGACTATGGTGAGAAATGCGACCGGATTTATGCCCTTTCAGTTGGTGTGTGGTCTGGAAGCCGTCTTACCCATTCAGTGCAAAATCTCATCCCTCAAGCTTGCAATCGATCTACTTCCCGAAACTTTTGAAGAAGAGGCTCATTTCTTGGAATTAATATATCTGGATGAAACCCGTTGTGATGCCGCATTGGCTAACAAAGCACATAAGAAATGCATCAAAGCACATTATGACCAAAATGTTAAGCCTTGTGTCTTCTCAAAAGGTGATCTGGTCTTGCTTTATGATCAGGATTCTGACAAATTAGGAGCAGGTAAATTTATACCATTATGGATGGGCCCTTACATTGTTAAACGAGTATTGACAAAAGGAGCCTACGAGCTAGTCAATTATGATGGGATTCCACTGTCGCAACCCTAAAACAGGTTGTATCTTAAACGTTACTATGCTTGATTAGGTGTAGTAAACTCATTGTACATATGCTTTTATTGCATTTTTGAGTGTTTTCTTTTAGAGTTGTCATTTTGGTTAGGTAATCCACTTCACATTTGTTGCAGATATCAGACTTTTTGGAAAAAAAATTTGGGTATGCCGATGGAACTAGTCGTAGTACGCAAAACCTATATTATGTGGCCTGGGCCATCTTTGCTTTGAGAGACGAGTTAGTGATTCTCAGGGGAATATGTATTGGTCGATCGACAAAAAAAATCACTGAGTATAGTTCGTTAATTGAACTTCTCTCTGATGCCATTTCACATGGCATACGCTGATTCATTATCAGGCCAGATTCACAACTTGTCATTCTACAGTTTACTGGCGTTTATTCCGTTCGGAACTCAGCGATTTATCGCATGTTCCTAAGAGTTATGATTTTGGAAAGACATTTTGATTCTATTAAATATCAGCACATTTCCAGAAACTTAAACACATTGATTGATTCATTAGCAAACTATGTGTTAAATAGACATTTGTAACATTTGTAAAGAAAGAATTTCACATCAGCATTTGCATTAGGATTTTATCACTTAGCTAAAATAAAACTCCAAAAATCAAAAGTAGATAGATGTTTATAGTTTTACAAAATGTTTTGGGTCCAAGACAAAATTGGTCATCTGACCAAGAAACTCAAAATGAATGCAGAAAAACATCCTAGACTAGTGATGTTGGTGATAACATGTCACTGCCTGTGCTATCATGCGCAGGAGCCTAGTCCAACAACTCGGTACACTAGTAGTATGGCGCTGTAACCTCAAAGGTAACTCATCGGTCCTGACATCCTGAATGCTGAGAGTAAGGCCCTTAATCTGATCCTACAACACTGCTAGGGTCTCTGATATGTCTAGATCCCGAAGGATGGCCCTCCCTACAGCCTCTCCTGCTGGAGCGTCGTTTACCCATGGGTGTGCCACTGGTCGCACTGGTCCAATATCTGTACACACATATGAGTTTGTTTAGTCTTGGTAACATCAAAAACACAAAAACATTATAAAACTAAAAATACAAAGATGTGGTCGAATCATTTTACCTATAGCACTCCACTGCTCACCAACTGGTAATGCTAAATCTGATCACCTCAGAAATCCATCTTGACATATGGATATTCTGCAAATACCATCTCCTTGCGGTTGAACCACTCGAAAAAGGCATATGAGAAGGAGATCTATGACTGGCCAGCGTGTCTAGCCATAAGGTACACCCATCTCTACATCTGTGGTTCCCTCGGTGCAGGCAATCCCAGTGAAATGTTTTGAGGTGCATCAGTGGAATTCTTTCCAAAGAAAAAGCAGTCAATATGGATCCATAACCAAAGTTCTTGGTTCTTCCGTTATTTACTTTGGACAGCTGTTCTTTTATGACAGGAAGTATTCCCTCACACCAATTGAACACTTTCGGTTCCAGGCATTCCAAGGCATACTGCATATAGGATCTGTTCATTAAATGTAAGGTTGCGCTGCCAGCCAATCTAGCAAAGGTAAATATAATGGTCCTCAAAGTTCGATCAGTAACATCCCGGATATTTATCTTACCATCTCTACTAGGTTGAGATCCATCACTGCAGAACTAACAAATGTAATCTTTCACAGACTCGCCCCCACGAGCAAGTCCTGATAGTGAAAGAGGGGCACCACGCCTTAACAAACTTGCCAGAAAATAAATATCCTCGACCATGAAAGGAATAGATTTACCTCTGATCTGGAAGACTTGGTCAATGGGATCCCAAGCATTGAGGATACTGCAACAAACTAATCTGTTGCCTCATGCTGGATATGTGGAAAAACTTCAATAAACCATAGTTTCTTAATGCATCCACTATGCGCTGGTCATGTAAAGAAATCATATCCTCATCTTCATGTTCTCATTCATGCCATGTGACAACCATCTTGATTGAACAAATATCTAAAATGCAAACAATAAATGAGTTAGGATCCAATTTTGAGCATAAACAAGTAAAAATTTGATGAAAAAACACTGTATAAAGTTGCCTCTCTGCGTCCATCACACCCTGCCTTTGAGCAAGATGAGATGCATACCGACTGACCTTTTGATAGTTCAGTATGCATCGCACCTTTCGATACAAGCCAGGTGCGATGATTTGGGAACAAAATCTTTAAACCCCAGGGGCCTAGAAAAGTGAAAAAACTTGCCCAAAATTGAGAAAAGAGGAAATGAAAATGAAGAGCTTCAGGATAGCTCCTACCCGATCCTGACAGCACGGAGAATGGTCCATAGGATCTCCTGAAATCAACTGGTGAAGTGAAATTTGGGGGGGAAAACCGCTTCAGAACCCCAAATCCCAAATTTGAAATGAAATGATGAAACTACCTTTTATGTTTACTATTCTTGTACTTCAAAGTTAAATGTTAGTTTTAGTTCATTTTTTTCCATATATATGTATTTCTAATCAATTTGATGGAGTTTTGAGCAGGTTGAATGACTGATGTGGTAAACAGTGAATTGAACATCTTTAACCACCAAGCAAACTTTTGTATTCTTTTCGAACTTTGATTCAAAAATGAAAAGAAAACTATAGAGTCCTCTTTAAACCCTTTTCAGACTCATTAAACATGAAAAGATTGTTGAGTGCTTTTCCTTTCCAGCTCGTTAAAGTATTGTAAATTTCATCCCTCTTGTATTATTTTATCCTTTTTCGGACTTGAGGGATTACTTTACAAAAAGGAACTTATGGAGTTTTCTTTTTGTCCCTTTTCAAACTCTCTAAACATGAAAAGGACCGAGTTATCCTTGTCGTTAAACTCGTTAAAACAATGGCGACAAACTTGTCCATTTAGACGAGACCAAGTTTCATTGTCGCTAGACTCATTAAAACATTAAATAGTGACAGGTTTGCCCAAAGGGCGAATTATAGAACAAGCATATGTTATCCTCCTCAAGCCTGACAAAAATAAAGAGGTATTGGTCAACAATGACTGGGGAAAAAGGGGAGAAAACTTGAAGAATTTATGGTAGCAAGTCGCTCTTGAACATGACACTTTCACTTCATCTCCATTATTGAGCTGGGTTGGGTTATTCCGTTCAACAATCATCATAACATTGGTCTTTCATGCCATCCATCTTTTGGGGTTAATGCTACCAATTCATCTCAGTGTTGTTGACATGTACAAGAGAAGTCATTCAGTTGAGAAACCACCATCCAGTTAATGTCTCATACACTGCAATACTTTCAACCTTCATTTTTTCGTGACCGCCATTCCTAAACCTTGTTTCGTCAGCTCATTATTCACCTCTAGAAATTATTTGTTTCGTTTCGTGTCGTAAATGTGGGATACATCAAGGCCCTCCTACGACGAGTCGCTTCTTGTCGACATCAGCTCATTATCCGAGAAGTTGACTTAGAAACAACCCTTCAGTGCTTTGAAGCTTGCATACATCAATGGCAAGTTTCTCACTTCTGGCGACATGTTGACATCAATGGCCTTCAACCGAAAGATTTTTCATGGTGTTTGACATCGGGTCATATGTTCAAACCACATGAATTGTACTGTAGTACATTGAGGGTCATTATCATTATCAGTGATTCCTCTCGCGTCTGTTAACAACTCACAACATTGGCTGGTAATCAGACGATGTATTTCCATGTTCGACTCCAGAACATCTCTTCACATGGATTGACTTGTACATTAAGCGAAGATTGAGCGAGTTTTGAAAATCCCAGATCTAGTTTCATCCATCCGGGCTGCGATATATTCAGGGATATAAAAAACATCAAATGTACAAAGGCTCTGCATAGATGGTCATCCTAAACATGGATGATGACTCTATATTTGAAGAATCACTAGTCTGTATCTATAGACGACTATCTGATATATTTACATGAAATGAAATTTATAAAGCTGAGCATGGGAATGCCTACCTCAGCTAGATCATGAAAATCATATTATGATAATGTATTGTATTATAACTGATGCAGGTCACCTTCTAGTTCGAAACTTTGGATCCTCATGATAAAGCATTTCACCCGACATGAATATTTACAACCTCATGCCTTAGGGGGAAACTATTATAGACATATTTGGGAACATCAACCCCAAAATTATATGTCAATGTATTAGGGCTCATCAACCCCTAAAAGAGTTGTTTCATACCCTAAAGGAACATAATCATCTGAATACATCATTTCCCAAAAGTTCCATCTATGAAACCCTCCAAAAATTGCCTAAATTGAACCATACTGACTGCTCCACTGGCAAAGTGCAATGCATATTGAGTGGTACATTGCCAAGGTGTGATGCATACTGTTTAGGCCTTCTATAGGGTGCGATGGCGAGGATGGACAAATGTCTGGTACAATTTGCTAAGTGGATGCTTATGGAATCTTCTAGAAACTTCTCCTATGCCACTTGCCTCTCTGAATTCACCCAAGGATGAATAAGGGATCTAAAACCATCTGTTATCCATTCTCTTGTAGAACCAATTGTAACAAGTGGAATGACACTAATCAAACCCCATAGATGACTCACACCCTTGCACACATCTATAAATGGATCCCTCATCCAAGTGATCTAGAGGCTAAAAGGTTTTGAATTGCAAGTAAGTGTTGATAGTTTGTAATTGAGGAGAGAGCATTGTATCCTTGTTGGAGTGATCTTGCTATTTCATGAGGTGAAGAAGGATTGAAGCTGGGAGGATGATCTTGATCAGAAAACTGGGTTGTAATTCTCCCTTCTATCAATAAAGCTCTTCAAGTTTTCTTCCATATGATTATGCAATTGTGAATGTTATCATTTGTGAATGCCATCACTTGTTCATTATATATCTGATTCTGTAATGTTTATGTTGTAATAGATCATGATGCTTTGATGGTTCTTTGTTGCTGTACTTGTGGAGGTACTCTCCAAGCGTGTTAAGTACGGGGAGGAATTGCATGTTATGTCAAAGGAAAGAGAGATCAAGTAAGGGATCAAGCGAAAGTTCTAGGTTGGTTCCATTATCTTTCTCTTATCTGTTACACATAGAAGAAATCATTGAATTGCTTTAAACTATTGTTTCTAGGGTAGCTGCCAAACCTAGAGGGCTAGCATTCTTTCAGAATAGTAGTTTTCCTAGAAACAGATATAGTAATGATTTTTTCTAAATTACATGTTGATTCTTATTCAGAAATTTGAAATGAGTACCACCCTTATGACTTGAGATGCCAGTTATGATTTCCTAACAAATATACTTTTACAAACTATGGCCCATGATAAGGGTCAAATATGAATACATGGTGTACATAAATGTTTCTTATTATTTAATGTTAATATGAATATGCTTAGTTATGCAAATTATAGTTGGAAAAGGTGCTGAAACATAATTTCACATCCCAGATAGTTATAGGACAATTGGGAAAGGCCCAAGGAGGGCCATGGGTAGAGGCAGTTTCCTGCCTATATTTCCTCTTCCTAAAGATAGATGATCTCAGTAAGGGAAAATGGTTGGCCAAGATGGTGAGAGAGGAAAATATTGAGGTAACCTTGTTGGTTTTGGAGCCTACTGGAGGAGGCCCAAAATAATTAGACATTGAGCTAAAATTCCCTAGGACAAGACATTGTCAGAGGAATAGGTAGGATGTTGCCCAAAGAATCTTGTGTTGGACCAAGTGTGATCACTGTTAAGGAATTGTCTTGGATGTGAAATTGGATCAATCTGGTTGTGGGAACTAGTTCTCATTGGTTGGGAGGAGTATTAATTTTCCCACTATGGTTTTCATGGTAGAAAAATCTAACTAATTAGATAAGTGATGTGTTAAAAAAACGAATTTTCAATATGATTGTGTAAGAATTTTTTGTACATTGTGACAAGAAAGGAGCCTAATGCTCTAGAAGGTAATATTGGAAGCGTAGTCCGTATATTGTATTACTAGTCTTATGAATAGTTTTAGTAGGCTCTAAGACAATATGTACTTGGTGGATTTATGAATACTTTGATAACTTCAATCATTAGAGAGCTAGGTACCTTTGAGTACTTGTAAAGGTACTATGACAAATGATCGGTATTAAAAATATTGCGAATATAATTTGACTGAAAATGTTGTGATTAATGTGATTATGTTGGATTTGTTGATCATACGCTATGGGGTGCTTACCATGGAGGTTTTTAAACCACCCAAGGTGCTTGTTGTTGGGCTTATAAACCACATGTAATTAAAATTATTGCATGAAGTGGCCATGATTTCCAAGAGTATTTGCAAGTGAAAATAAGTTGTTATAGAGAATTCTTTTGCTTTCATGAAATTGAACAATGGCTAAATAATTGAAAGTAAAAATTGAATATTTTTGTAGTTGTAAATGTTTATGATGATTGATAAACATTATTGGTTTTATGTGTTAATAAACCTCTAAGAGATAATCACATTAGAGAAAAAAATTCCAACACATTTCAAACCATCTAGTTTGGTTCATCATCAGGACAAGATGGAGAATCAGATCATGGCATCAAATTAAATAAGTAGGGTGATGTAGGGAAAATCACTTCTAATGGCTAGAATCTAACAACTAAAGGTTAAACAACCGTTGATCAATGATTGTTTAACCTGTAGCCATTAAATTCTAGTTGTTAGAAGAGATTTTCCCTACATCACCCTACTTATTTAATCTAATGCCATGATTTGATTCTCCATCTTGTCCTGATGATCAACCAAACTAGATGGTTTGAAATGCGTCAGAAAATATTTCTCTAATGTCATTATCTCCAAAATATTTATTGACACATAAGATATGGATCACATAAGCCTAAATTCAGTTATGATTGGTTTTACTTATTGATATTTCCTGAACATAAAAATATTTCATCTTGAAGGGGAAGAATATCCTTTTGGTTTTTTTGAGGTAGGTGTCATGATTGGAAGAATATCTAAAAACAAATTTGTGAGAGATAAAACCAATCTAAATGATAATACAAAGGTCCAATGAGAGATAAAAAATGGGAAAACATGTAATGATGACAAAAAGAAGAAGAGATGAATATCGAGGATGGTTTTTTCTTTAGGGGGGGGGGTATGTAATATCCATGTTAACCACATATACATTGGGATTTATAATTTATTAGAAATATTATTATTTAATTATCTTGTTTAAAGTTTCGCAAAATGGTTGGCCATCAAGAACCATTGTGAATTGGTTTGTAACTAATCGAAAGAAAAACAAGAAAATGTTTCACATGTGGTGCATGCATGATATGGATGGGTAAGGGTTTCATTCTTGGGGGCTCATTTGGAGTGTGTCTAATATCTATATTAATTCTCCCTTCATGTTAGGATTATGGGTTCCTGAACCATAGAAAATAGAGGCTTTACACATTACAGTTCTTAGTAACCTCCTTTTCGTTCAATGTTCACCTTCCACACACATAGACACACACGCACACACACATATATATAAACAAGTGCCTCTAGTCTCAGAGACATCCTGTATCAGTCCATATGCCCCTTGGCTTATGTCTGGCTTCTTGTGGCCTAGTCCACCTACATATTCATCATTATGTTGTACATAAAAAGAAAGTTTGCAAGATTGTACAGTAGACCATTTGCATGACAGTATATCCCATAAGGCTTTTTGATGTCATTCTTGGATCTCACAACCATTACAACATAATGGCATCCCTAGATCTCATTGAACTCTAAACTCATAATTTTTGTGACAGTTGCTGGGGCATACCATAGTTTCCAATCCAACACCCACATTCATAGGACACTGAGTAAGGGGGAGATGAGTAATGGTGAATGCACTATCTTCTTTGAATCTTTTAGAAGTGAGGACCATTTTAGGGTTGCATGTATGTGTGCAAGCATTTCTACTGTAATTTATGGTATCCCGTTGGCCTAAAAATTACTAAAGCATCTAAATACCCCTGGTGAGAGTAAGCCATTCGCTAGTATGGAAGTTTATGCCAGAGGGAAAGTGGCTTATGATAGAGTGTATATAGAGATGTCTAGAAGGTTAGTCAAGCCCATTTTGTTGAGTATGTGCTACCTATATTAAAATCTAGAAAAGGTAAAACTCTTCATGAATTATTGTGTGCAGAAGTTAAGTAAAGTTTTAGATATTATGATAGTGTTCTTTGAAAAATGTCCTCATATGCACAATAGGTGTTTCGCTATTTTTTTGGAAAAAGGATTATGCATTTATTATGTTACATTTTATTGAACAAGTGTATGTTCTTGTGCGCACAGAAAATAGTCAGTTTTCTAAATTCCTTGAAGAGGAATGTGTTTAGTTTTTATAGATTTCTTGAGGAATAAACATGTATTGCATGTATAAAAATAATAGCTATTGTGTTAGAAAAATATGTATTTTCATGTTCAAAATAATAGCTAATTGTGATAGAATTTCTTGAAAAGGAAATATCATTCACATGCATAAAAAGAAATAACTATGGTGCTAGATTTCTTAAAAGACTACTTATAAATTCTTATGCATGAAATGATAAAAGTCAAATTTATTTCTTAAAAGCTTTCATATGAATTTCGTTCATGAAGTGGTAAAAATCAAGTTTGATTCTTAAAAAGTTGCATATGAATCTTGTGAATACAAGAATAAGAACTCATGTTGGGTTTCTTGAAAAGATTATGTGTTGGTATCACAAAAGTAATGGCTATTGAGGTAGATTTCTTGAGAATTAACGTGTTTACATGCATCAATATGTTAGTTCATTTCTTTTCGAAAAAGAATATGAATTTATATGTGCAAAAATCATAGTTAATGTGAAAATTCCCTTTCAAATATGAGTAACTGTGGTGGTTTTTATTTTGGAAAAGAATGTGTCTTGTGCGGAGAAAATAATAGTTAGTGTGGTGTTAATATTGGGAAAGATTTCCCTCTTTTTGTGCCAAGAGATGGTGATAACCATGGAGATTCTTTTTATTACTATGTTCTTGTAGGTAGAAATAGAATGCAGTTATTTCCCTTTCTCATGATATATGTGAAGTAGGGATAAACGAGCATGCCTTGGAAATATTTATGTATTTTCCTTTATGTATGTGATATTTGTTGGACATATATGTGTCATAACCATATACATGTAAAGATAAATAGTTGTATTTCATTAGTTATGCGATTTTAATTAGGGCATGCGCAGTGTCAATAAAAGATGCATGTCTCAATACTTTGTTTACATTTTATTTATGCACATGAAAAGATGTTTGAAACATCAATAATAAAGATTTATTATTTGGGGCTTGATAAATATTTTATAATCATGATGTCAGAGTTTTCTCATGATAGTAATTATTGGAAATGATTGTGTCTTATGTGAAGGATATATTATATTTAATGTTATGGCAGACAATGAACTAATGGCCCAACCAAATTGAGGGATTATCAAATGTAGGTTAATATACTGTAGGGAACAACAAGGCCACAAAGACACAATGTTCAAGGAATTTTGAGGTAAATAACATCAAAATTGATGTAATAGCTTCTAGGTAGTTATATTGAAATTAAGATGATATTTCTTTGTAAGATTTTTAACAATGGTCAAGGGATGGACTCCCTTACAACCATTAAGTGAGGGGTGAACACCCTCATGAAATGTTTAATAAATAAATGTTTGTTGGTTTTCCTCTTCGAGATTTCTAGGGTATATTAGTGTCCATTGTTGTGTTTTCCTATTGTGCAATTTTGATGATATTCCTTACTTGTGTGAAATTGACACTTACATCATTAAATATGTGATCAACTAGCTTAATTAAATGAATTATGATAATGATGTAAGGTTACAACAAAGAACTTTATGTTAATATGCTGCAAAAAATGGTTATTATGTTATGTGACTTGCTATTTCATTTCTAAAGTTACTTTATGTAATCACGATGATTTTATCTAATGACCAATTAAGAAATATGGAATAGATGATTCATAATTTGACATGCTAGTGAATTCTGTAAAAAAATTATAATCTTGTGTATACTTATACAAGGTTTACTGAAAGATATTATAACTGCCCTCATAGACTATGAACATTGTTAAGTTTATATTATTTATTTATTTTCATTTATATCCATTTTACCAATTAATTTAAGGTTGGTGGAGGATTTTTACTTCCTCTCATGTAAAATAAAAAATGTTTTCACTTATTTTTATGTAAAGTAAAAATGAAAGATAATAAATCAAGAAAAAAAAAATTGGGAAAAAAATTAATAATAAAAAATTGTATATAGAATAATAGAGATTTTCCTAATATCCATTAAAAATATTAAATAAATATTTAAAAATTCCCAAAAAAACATTATTTAAAAACAAAAACATTCACTTCTAAAAACTAAATTACCCTCAACATGTAAAAAATAAATTAACTTCAACATGGAAATGTAACTATAAGCTTACCTCACGTACCAAAAATAAATGCGCCTATGTTATAGTTATGATCATATTACAAGCATAAATATGATTGCACTTCAAACTTTCTTCAAGCTTCCCTTAAATTCATCTAGATAAGATACAAACAAAGATTAGATGTTATGATTAATTATGCCATAAGGCGTTTTCCTTTGAAATGAACCCCCCCAAATGCCTTTGTGTCTTAATTGTAGCCGTTAGATGTAATGTTAGACGATTGAACATAAATTAGCCATTTAATTTAAAAAACCCTTAATTAATAATAACTAATACATTAAGGTTTTTTAAGGTTTAGTTAATAAATCAGTTTCTGTTACGTACCAAACTTTACCCTAACGACCTCACTGAACCCGTCTTGCCTGTAGATATCCACGTTTGATGTAGAGGAGGCGGGGTTGTTGAGGAGGGCGCAGTGGAGTTGCTACAAAGGAGGGCGGCAGACCTACAAAGAAGGGAGAAGGGTTTCGACGAGGACCGCAGAGGAAAAGGGACTCTTTCTTCGCTACATGAGGGTCGCATAGGCCATTTTTTCTGCAGATCATTTTGCCCTCAGAATATGGCGCCCTTTGCATATTATGGTGGTAGTTATGATGTTTAATATATATTTGGGTCACTGTTATCTTAAATTTTACTTTATCTTTGCTGTTCGTGAAAACCTACAGGTGTATGGAGGATTGATTCTACTCTACGTAAGGAGAAATCCATACAAGTTACCTATTTATACAAGTTAAAAACAAGTGTGTTAAACTAATGCAGAGTGGTGCCATCGTCAGTGTCTTGTTTCTGGTGAATAGACTCTAGAAATCTTAGATACAAACTTCAATATCTGTTTTCATCTGCTATACTTAGTTAATTAAGTTTTTTTTCCAAACTATTTTCCTTTGTAAAAAGATATTAGTCAATTTCCGTAGCACCGTGAGGATTAGATTGTATGGATTATATTAGGGTTTTTTTTTTTTTTTAATTTCTCTGCGAAGACTATTAATTTCCATAGCACTGTATAGATTATGTTGGTCACTCCTTGTGCTGTTTGGCTCTTGACCTACTCATGTTCACTACAAATGCCTCTTGATAGTCTAAGGAGTCTCAGACAGAGAATCCTCTGCATTTCTTGATAGCCTTTAAGATTTTAATACCTTGGATGGCCCCATCTTGCAACCCATGATAAATATTTTCATAACATAAGAAGACCTTTAAATTCCTGCAAAACCTTCCCCATGAGGATTAGATTGTGTGGATTATATTAGGTTTTTTTCCCGAAGAGACTATACTACTTTCTAAGTTACTATTATAGCACAACTGAAATGACTTTTTTACTGTTTTGTCTACCCAGACAAAGATATTATTCACAAACTGATGCTTAATACATTTGCTTGAGATTTTAAACTCTTCAACAATGTGCCCTTATTTTTCATATACAACTAGCTGAATTCAGTTACCAATGTATCTTTCTTCTGTTTTGAAAACAAGCAACAATTCTGATTTTGCACAATGATTTATCACTTCTCTGTTTACATTTGTTTGTCTAATTTATTTCAGTCTAATTCCTTTTCTTGCCTCTGAAAATTAAGCCAATCCCCTGTCTAATTCTTGCAAAGAAAAAATGAAGCTGGTATAGCATTATAAATATAAATCGTTATGTTGGTGTGTCTTGCAAGTGAGCTGACATGGACAAAGTTTGATGGTTTGACATGCAGATGATGAGGAAACGTTTTCCATATTTTTTATATTTCAAATAGAAGAACAAACCTTAATGTTTTGAAAGTAAATAGATTTGGCAACTGAAATGAATTTTTTACTGTTTTGTCTACCCAGATAAAGATATTATTCACAAACTGATGCTTAATACATCTGCTTGATATTTTAAACTCTTCAACAATGTGCCCTTATTTTTCATATACAACCAGCTGAATTCAGTTACCATTGTATCTTTCTTCCATTTTGAAAACAAGCAACAATTTTGATTTTGCACAATGATTTCTCACTTCTCTATTTACGTTTGTTTGTCTGATTTCTTTCAGTCTAATTCCTTTTCCCGCCTCTGAAAATTAAGCCAATCCCCTGTCTAATTCTTGCAAAGAAAAAATGAAGCTGGTATAACATTATAAATATAAATCGTTATGTTGGTGTGTCTTGCAAGTGAGTTGACATGGACAAAGTTTGATGGTTTGACATGCAGATGGTGATGGAAAGTTTTCCATATTTTTTATATTTCAAATAGAAGAACAAACCTTAATTTTTTGAAAGTAAACATGTTTTGCAAACTAAAGTACAACTTGTAGGCTTGAAAACAAATGCCTGTGAAATGTTGCCTGCTCCAGTGTCTTATCAATTAAGTTTTGGTCCTTCTATGCTTGTTCTACATTCTTATATCTCTTTTGCCAATCCTCTCTTGTACTATGGTCTGCTTCTTAGACAGTAGTTGAATTCAAAGTCAGGAACTCATAACTTTGCAAAAACTACAATTTTGGCAACAAGATTTTAGGAATAAAATCCTAACAGTAAACTCAACTATGCCACCTGTTATCCAATGGTAAAAAAACAAGAAAAATCTAGCAAAATTCTCATTATCTGCCTCCAAAATGCACACGTCTTGACCTGCTAAGACCTAGAATTATTGTGTGTATCTTAACATTGTTGTTGGGTTTGTGTTGTGAATATTCACACATATGTAACAAATGTGAGACGGTTCATAAAGCATTGCTGGCACAGAAAGATTTACCAATTGGACATCAGAATTTGGATGTTAAGGTTGGTAAGTTGTGATTGTGCCAATATTTTAGGATTCTATGTGAAAATTTCTGGAGCTCATGGCGTGATTCTGGAGGCACTTTAAAAAAAATTATTGCAAGTGATTCCAATGCTTATTTTCCTTGTCTATTCACATACATGAGTTTTCTTTGGGAAGATTAAGGTTTAGCTACCATGTCCAAGCATGTAGATCTAACTCATAATTCTTCCACACAGTCATTTGTTTGTAGGTGGTAACCTTAATCATATTATTTTCATAAAACTTGAAAGGATGAATGTGGGTGGGTTGTGCCTATAATACCTGAGATAAACATTGGTAAAAAATTACTTGAATCTTGCAAGGGGTACCAACCAATAGTAAAGGGTACATGTGTGAGGCATTGAACCATTAAGCATAATTTCATTGTAAATATCTCTCATACGTTCATAGTTGAATTAGGTGCTAACCAACCGAATCCAAAAAATTGAAATCCTCTTGAGCCACTTGTCTAATTGTTGTTATTATTATATTTTTTAAGAGTGATATTTGGTTTAAGTCTAATTTCCCACATGTATTATTATATTTTCAGTGTAAATCATTGATTTTTACTATGGATTAGTTTATCCCATGTCTTTCTCATAGATACCAAGGGAATTCATTCTAAACTGGAGGGTCAACCTCTCAGTAAATGCCAAGGATTAACACCATAACAAAATTAGACTTAGAATTCTGGAGGCACTTTAAAAACAATTATTGCAAGTCATTCCAATGCTTATTTTCCTTGAAAATTCAGGACTATTCGGGGGCCATGTTGGAGTTTCAGATTTCAATTAACAAGTTATTGAAAAACTGGAAATGCTAATCTGTAAGAATACTTGGTACAACCCACTGTTATCTGTCTAATTATGTAGTCTGAAACAACATCATTCATAAACAAAGGGATTTGAGCATCATATAAAAATTTCAGTTATTTATTTATAGAATAATCTAACATAAGAAAACCTTTAAATGGCTGCAAAACCTTCCCAATGCCTCGGTCCTTTTTGCTTCATTCTTCTCTCTCTGTTAGTGCTGTGTTTGCAACACTGATTAAAAGGAATAAGAAATGCAGATCCCTTCATGGAAGGGTGCAAAACTACACCATCATTTTTCCAATTTGGGTAAGGAATAACAATCTCCCTCGTTATTCTTAGAATAAGGATTCCATCCATGCAATTAGTGGGTGAACAACTTGGTCATAGACACCACTGAAGCCATCTCTATTATCAACATTTTGCTACTATCCTTCTTATGCTGCTCTCATTGAAAAAAACTAGATCATTTGTATAAGGATCATACTGAATTGAGGAAGCTTGCCAACAAAATGCACAAGCAGAAGCTTTATTGCATCTTATATTTCCCATGGAGACTCCAAAATAAGCAATGGAGGATGTAGGAGACTAGTAAGTAATAATTGAGGATTCCTTGAGCCACAAATTAAAATGCCTTCATTTGAATTTCACTGGAAGTATAACTAGATCTACAATGAAGAAAGTGGGATTGGATGATGTAGGCTTTGTTTTACCTATTGATACAAGTTAAAAACAGGTGTGTTAAACTAATGCAGAGTGGTGCCATCGTGACTGTCTTGTTTCTAGTGAACAGACTCTAGAAATATTAGATACAAACTTCAATATTTGCTTTCATCTGTTGTACTTAGTTAATTAAGTTTTTTTGCAAAGAGAGTATGTTAAATAAATTAATGAAACATACAAATCAGAAACAAAATTTAGTCAATTTCCAAACGAAATATTTCCAAACATCTATTTCCTGGAATCTTGTACATAGTCATCACACCTCATATCCACATGGATATGTTGAATTTAGGGTCTTGTTAGGGATTTTGGACTCAAACTTGGGTTTGTTTCCCTACAGATACATTAGGATTGGCTAAGGCTCTATTGCCATTATCCCGTACTCCCTTTTTGTTCTTTTTATTGTATAGTAAATTGATTCTTATCTATTCTTTGATTACTGTTTAGATTGTATGCTTAATAGTAAGTGGGTATTATGGTGTTGCATTTATTTTGTTTTGTTTCTCCTGTACTACATGCTGGCATGTTTTGTTTCAAATATGAATTTGAATGCTAAAAGAGTAAAAAACAAAGGGTGATGAGAATAATTTTTACATATTACTAAACTAAAATATCATCTTCCTCACTATAAGATAGTTTTCATTTAAAAATATTTTTGCATTGTTCACTCTTTGCATACCTTTATTTGGAAATAGTCAATTATGCACATCATATAAACATTCACTCCATTACCTTGAGATTAACAAAATCCATTACAAGAAACACTTAACTATAAAAACCTATACATTTTTATTTGCTAGGACACCCACATTAGCTTAGGATTTTATAACATAAGAAAACCTTTAAATTCCTGCAAAACCTTCCCCGTGAGGATTATATTGTGTGGATTATATTAGGTCTTTTTCCTACAGAGACTATTAATTTCCATAGCACTGTACAGATTACGTTGGTTACTAACACAACAATGTTAAATACAGATACTTTGCATCACTTCCTAAAAAAATCCTTGGCCTACTCTGTTTTGTCTCTGGGCGATTCAACTTTCAGGGACATTTCTAGATGTTTCTGGACTACTTCATCTCCGGTAATAGCCTTAATCTCCTTTCCGAGTTTTTGTTTAATTTCTATTTCATCCATGGACCATGATAGAAAATCCTCTGCCATCAATTGTACATTAGCCATAGAGTTGATACAGAGTCTTATAATTTTGATTTAAAATTAATTCCCAATTGAATTGATTAAGTTATATATATGCTTTCTTGATCATTTAAACTTTATTCCTCTTTGATTGGCAATTTAACTTTACTGTTGTTAGAGGATTTTTCATTGTCATATATATAAACCGAGACTATCACCTAGTTTCATATCTTGATACTACTTTCTAAGTTACTATTATAGCACAACTAAAATGACTTTTTTACTGTTTTGTCTACCCAGATAAAGATATTATTCACAAACTGATGCTTAATACATCTGCTTGAGATTTAAAACTCTTCAACAATGTGCCCTTATTTTTCATATACAACCAACTAAATTCAGTTACCATTGTATCTTTCTTCCGTTTTGAAAACAAGCAGCAATTCTGATTTTGCACAATGATTTCTCACTTCTCTGTTTACATTTGTTTGTCTGATTTCTTTCAGTCTAATTCATTTTCCTGCCTCTAAAAATTAAGCCAATCCCCTTTCTAATTCTTGCAAAGCAAAAATGAAGTTGATATTTCAAATAGAAGAACAAACCTTAATGTTTTGAAAGTGAACATGTTTTGCAAACTGGCATACAACTTGTAGGCTTGAAAACAAATGCCTGTGAAATGTTGCCTGCTCCAATGTCTTATCAATTAAGTTTTGATCCTTCTATGCTTGTTCTACATTCTTATATCTCTTTTGCCAATCCTCTCTTGCACTACAGTCTGCTTCTTAGATAGCAGTTGAATTTAAAGTCAGGAACTCATAACTTTGCAAAAACTACAATTTTGGTAACAAGATTTTAGGAATAAAATCCTAACAGTAAACTCAACTATGCCACCTGTTATCCAATAGTAAAAAAACAAGAAAACTCTAACAAAATTCTCATTATTTGCCTCCAAAATGCACACATGTCTTGACCTGCTAAGACCTAGAATTATTGTATGTATCTTAACATTGTTGTTGGGTCTGTGTTGTGAATATTCACACATACGTAACAAATGTGAGATGGTTCATAAAGCATTGTTGGAACAGAAAGCTTTAGCAATTGGACATCAGAATTTGGATGTTAAATATTTTAGGATTTTGTGTGAAAATTTATGGAGCTCATGGCGTGATTCTGGAGGCACTTTAAAAACAATTATTGCAAGTGATTCCAATGCTTATTTTCCTTGTCTATTCACATACATGAGTTTTCTTTGGGAATATTAAGGTTTAGCTACCATATCCAAGCATGTAGATCTAAATCATACTGAATTGAGGAAGCTTGCCAACAAAATGCACAAGCAGAAGCTTTATTGCATCTTAGATTTCCCATGGAGACTCCAAAATAAGCAATGGAGGATGTAGGAGACCAGTAAGTAATAATTGAGGATTCCTTGAGCCACAAATTAGAATGCCTTCATTTGAGTTTCACTAGAAGTATAACCAGATCTACAATGAAGAAAGTGGGATTGGATGAATGTAGGCTTTGTTTTACCTATTGATACAAGTTAAAAATAGATGTGTTAAACTAATGCAGAGTGATGCCATCGTGACTATCTTGTTTCTGGTGAACAAACTCTAGAAATCTTAGATACAAACTTCAATATCTGTTTTCATCTGCTGTACTTAGTTAATTAAGTTTTTTTGCAAAGAGAGTCTATTAAATAAATTAACGAAACATGCAAATCAGAAACAAAATGTAGTCAGTTTCCAAACGAAATATTTCCAAACATCTATTTCCTAGAATCTTGTACATAGTCATCACACCTCATATCCACATGGATATCTTGAATTTAGGATCTTGTTAGGGATTTTGGACTCAAACTTGGGTTTGTTTCCCTACAGATACATTAGGATTCCAAACGAAATATTTCCAAACATCTATTTCCTAGAATCTTGTACATAGTCATCACACCTCATATCCACATGGATATGTTGAATTTAGGGTCTTGTTAGGGATTTTGGACTCAAACTTGGGTTTGTTTCCCTACAGATACATTAGGATTGGCTAAGGTTCTATTGCCATTATCCCATACTCCCTTTTTTTTCTTTTTATTTTATAGTATATTGATTCTTATCTATTCTTTGATTACTGTTTAGATTGTGTGCTTAATAGTAAGTGGGTATTATGGTGTTGCATTTATTTGTTTTGTTTCTCATGCTGGCATGTTTTGTTTCAAGTAGGAATTTGAATGCTAAAAGAGTAAAAAACAGAGGGTGATGAGAATAATTTTTACATATTACTAAACTAAAATATCATCTTCCTCACTATAAGATAGTTTTCATTTAAAAATATTTTTGCATTGTTCACTCTTTGCATACCTTTATTTGGAAATAGTCAACTATGCACATCATATAAACATTCACTCCATTACCTTGAGATTAAGAAAATCCATTACAAGAAACACTTAACTATAAAAAGCTATACATTTTTATTTTCTAGGACACCCACATTAGCTTAGGCTTTTATAACATAAGAAAACCTTTAAATTCCTGCAAAACCTTCCCTGTGAGGATTAGCTTGTGTGGATTATATTAGGTCTTTTTCCCGCAGAAACTATTAATTTCCATAGCACTGTATAGATTATGTTGGTTACTCACACAACAATGTTAAATACAGATACTTTGCATCACTTCCTAAAAAAAGCCTTGGCTTACTTTGTTTTGTCTCTCGGTGATTCAACTTTCAGGGATATTTCTGGATGTTTCTAGACTACTCCATCTCCGATAACAGCCTTAATCTCCTTTCTGAGTTTTTGTTTAATTTCTATTTCATCCATGGACCATGATAGAAAATCCTCTGCCATCAATTGTACATTAGCCATAGAGCAGATACAGAGTCTTATAATTTTGACTCAAAATTAATTCCCAATTGATTTGATTCAGTTATATATATGCTTTCTTTCACATACATGAGTTTTCTTTGGGAAGATTAAGTTTTAGCTACCCTATCCAAGCATGTAGATCTAACTCATACTGAATTGAGGAAGCTTGCCAAAAAATTGCACAAGCAGAAGATTTATTGCATCTTAGATTTCCCATGGAGACTCCAAAATAAGCAATGGAGGACGTAGGAGACCAGTAAGTAATAATTGAGGATTCCTTGAGCCACAAAGTTACATTTTGTGATCACTACTATCACTTTGAAAGAAAAATAGTTCAGATCTGTACTTAGCATTCTTTTTGTCATTCACACATTAAGAAAGTGGAAAACAAATACATGCATGCGCATTTGCATTTAGAATGCATGCAGAAATTGATTTAGGACAGTGCATCCTAATGTGCGCTCTCTGCTCTATGTTGAAACAATTTCACTTCTCTTTCCTTAGTAGCAAGGATTTTCATTGCAAAAAGAAAGTAAACGACTGTTTATCATCTTAGATTGCATATTTAGGAATTGTATATCTACATCACGCGGTCAACCTTAAAGGCAAACTTCTTAAGAAAGATCAACTGTAAAATAAATTTTTATAAACATAAAAATGCTTTGGAACCCAACGCACAACATTTAGAAGTCTAGGCTAGAGACGTATTCCGGCATCGTAAAACCTGGTAACTATAACTTTCATCATAGGTTGGGTGATTCCTCCTCTTTGAGACGACAAGTGCCAGTACGAACTTGTGCTCCCACATACCATCGAGTATATATTGGGAGACCACAATAGGCTATATCCTTTATCCTTAGGAAGCTGTGTCTGCCGCGCTATCGATCGCAATGCACTGAACACAACATTCGGGAAGATTGACTGCCATACCATAAAAAGTATTATGCAGTTTTGCGATTGGTTTGGTAATCCCCCTGTCTAGATTTCCAGAGTAGTCATTTTCGTTCCTTTTCAGAATCCTTAAAAGAAAAGGTCCATCTGAGCACTTGTCACTTCAGGCTCATTAATAATCAAAGGCAACTAGAGTCATCTTTAGCTTTTTCTCGACTCTTAAAAATTGAAAAAGCAAGTTGTGGCAAAGCATCATAAAATTTATTTTAATCGTAATAACATCATTGTTCCCTCGTTGGTCTTAGGTTGAGAAAATGGAGTCCACCAACCAAGGATTTCCCCTTGGGGGAATCCTACTCCCTTCTCCTCTAGGGGAGATGTTGGTGCACTTCATATGGCTACATTGTCCCTTCCAGGGCTTACAATTAGCCCACCAGTATGGCTTTTCTCGACCTTTGTCATTCAAAACAACATGATTCGTGAGAAATCAAATTAGCAACCAAATGATACTAGAGTTACCCCCCAACCTTCTACTTTGTTTATTTCTCCCTCTCCTTCTTCCTCTTCACTTGGTGAAGCTAGTCAAAATAAAAACCAAGTAACTGAGAAGAAGAAGAAAAGGAAGGAGAAGAAGAAGAAGAAGCCAATGACGAAAGGGGGAAACCATGCATCATCTGGCGAAAATCCACACACTGCACCATCCAAACCTAAATCTCCATGTGTCATTTGCAAAGGAAATCACTATCATTGAGATTGTCCTTGCATCCCATGGATCTTAAGGGAATGGTCTCCCCGCTAGGCATTCCTCTCTTGCACTACTTTTGGCTATTGCATATTCCTTTATTCTTTTTGAGTGACATACTTCATTTTATCCTCTCATCTAGCTTTCACAAGAGCTGTCCTTTCTTTGTTTGTGAATATGTCAACTAAACAAATGCGAACTGATCATGAGGATTAAAAACATCTAATTCTAGGCCTGTAGAACATACTAAGTACCAAGAAGGTAAGCTGTTCAGAGCTTTTAGATGTTCCAGAATGGTGCCAAAGGTGAAGTTGTTTGGCTTAAAAACACTCTCCTCATTTGACCTAAAACATTTCGGGCCTCATGGCATTACCCAATGCAGGGCTTGACAATGGTGCCAAAGCTGAAGTTGTTTGGCTTAGAAACAATCTGCTTATTTGACCATTTAGGGCCTCATGGCATTACCCATTCTGTGCATATCATCAAATTACAAATCCTGAAATTACATAATTCCATGTAATCTCATCTAGCATAGGCATTGCATTAAATAGTTTCAGTGCTTGGTCATTGGACCTATGTTGAGCTTAGCCACCTATCATTGCATTCTATGCCATTGCACAACTTCTCTCCACCATTATGTACAACATCATTTTCTTTGGAAACAAAAATACTCATGCAAAACCCAAATTCCACAATATGAATATGCCCAATACAAAACCCAAAATGTAGCTCCATTGTAGCTCTAGTGTTGCTACTGCCAAATTCCCTAAAAAATGTATACATTATTTGGCACGGGAAACTCAATCATCATGCCCTATCTAATTGTTTCTAACATGTGTAGGTTTCTGAAATTGTTAATTTACAGTTTTAACTATGTTTAAAAAAAAATGATCATATAAAAGTTGTTGTAATATCTTTCTTCATTATGTTTACAAGCTTAGATAACCACTAATTTAGAAACAAATTGAACATGATTCTTCCCTTTTGCCCTTTAGTTCATATATTTTCATGTAATGTTATAGGAATGTAATGAATATTAAACATCTTACGTGAAGAAAACAACATTTTTGTGTTTTGTTTTGTAGCAAAAAATGACAACAAACCTTACTGAGAATGCAATTTCCTCAATGTTATCTGGATCAACTCATATTCAACCATACCTACAAATTGTTGAACTTGAACCAATACAATCAATGCAAAATTCAACTCCACGATATCGTACTGCAATTTCAGACAGAACACATAAGAAACACATCATGCTTCCAAAAGATTTCAGTGATCTCGTAGCAATAGGCTTGCTACAAAAGGGTTTTGTTATAAATGTTAAAAGTTGGACTACCTAAGCTATCGGTCCATCAACGTAAGTTTGTTATAAATTTCTTATTTCAAATTTAACATTTTTATCTATAACACATCCGCTTCTAACAATTATTCCTATGACTCTCATTTGTCATCTAGGTCTATAAAGCTAATAGACTTCGAAATTTCTACTTCATTTTCACCCTTAATTGGCAATCCAAAAAATATGAGTATCCCGATCACATATGATGAAAACACTCCATCCTCATCGAACCCAGATCCTTTATAAAAAAGACACTGCCCTCTTCCAACTACTCCAACTCCATTCGTTCTGCCAGTTCAAATTCCCATCAAATCTTTAAACTCAAATTGGTGCATAAAAGGAAAACAACTCTTCGACAATTTCAAAATCAATACGAACCTGGTAAAGTGTTTAGTTTTGACCTGTTCGATACAGAGGGTGGAGAAATACATATTACATCTTTCAACAATGTCGCAGATTATTTTTTCAACAAAATCCAAAATGGAAATGTCTACATTGTCTCTAAAGGGAATGTAAAAATGGATAATAAGCAATACAACCACTTGAACAATGACTGAGAAATTTTGTTGAATGCAACATCTACCATAGAACATGTTTCCAGCGAAAAAAACATAATCCAACAGTGCAATTCAATATAAAATCAATCAATGATATCAGAACAACAAACGTCAACTCCATTGTTGATATTCTTGGTATTGTCACAGACATTTCCAGTGTGTGCACTATACGTAGAAAAGACATCTCTGAAGTTAATAAACAAACACCGCAACTTCAAGACATGTCAGGGTATAACATAGATGCAATCTTTTGGGGAGATAATTTAATGCCATATCACAAGAAATCTCCTCCCTATGTGCTACAGGAAATAACCCCATCATTGCAATCAAATCTGCGCGTGTTGGAGAATTTAATGGAAAAAATGTTGGCACTACAACGAGATCCATTATTCTTGTAGATCCTGACATTGAAGAGGTCCACACCCTAAAGTCATGGTTTAAAAAATAAGGTTCGACTGCAGCTTCTACATCTTTGACAACAAGATCTCCTTTTGGCCATCAACAAAAAAAATAACAATCGTTGATATTTATAGTATGGATTCCTTAGAGAAACCAACATTTTTCCAATTAAAGGGCATAATAACAAAAATTGTGATGGACTGTTTTTACTACATTTCTTGCCCGTCCATCGTTGATGGGAAAAAATGTATGAAAAATCTTATTCCACAAAATACAGGGATGTGGTTCTGCCCAAAATGCAACATTGAAGTAAGTGACTGTGATTACAGATACTTACTGAAAATCGACATACAAGATCACACTAGTGAATTAGCTGCAACTATTGCTTTCGAAGATGCGGGATCTACAATTCTTGGAAATAATGCCAAAGACTTCTATTTATTATCTTCATATCCAAATCTGATCAAGGAAATTGTCTCCAAAGCTCTATGGACAGATCATATCTTCACACTATCAGTGAAGACAGAAACTTTTAAAGGAGTACGACAGTTGAAATGCGTTATCATAAAAGAAGAAAAGTTGCATTTCACGACAGAATGCAACAACATCCTTCGAGAAATTCAAAACATCTCAATATCGTAGATAAATATCGCAAAATGTATTCCTTTCTTTTTGACAATTCCTATTGTCAAATTTTACAAATACAATTTTACACAATATACTGTTGCATGCCTTCTCACAAAATTTTCTTATATACCATTGAAATAAGTATTCGTCCTCCATTGTATCTAGCATTATGTGAGTAGACAAATTCACATTATTATCATCTTCTTTCTTTTAAAAAATGAGGTAACTTGCTGCATTACACATGAAATCATCTACATGCATGAAGAAAAAATACTAATATGTTCTTTCAAACAAATTATTCAAATAAAAAATTCACATAAAACTATTCAAAACTTAAATTTTTTTCCCTTCTTTTGCTTTCATACAATAACTTGGTTGTTGTCTTCAAATAACATTCTTGTTTTCCCCTCTCTTGCTTATAGGTACCATAAATTTTGCAAATGTCTTCTTCTTCTAATGATGAACGTGCTCGAAGATACTATGTAACAAATAAAGAACGAATAAATGCACGTTGCCGTGAGATTTATCAGGGAAAAAAATGCATCAGAGAATGTCAAAAACACAAAAAATAGAAGGAAAACCAACATTCCTCATCTGAAATGACCCACCCCGAAAACAATCCTCCCTTTGCAATTATCAAACTCTTTATCTTCTTAGCAAACCTCTCAAACAAATACATCCATACCTGATTGCCCTAACCCCTCCTCACACATGCTTTCAACAACGTTTATACTAATCAAGCACATCGAGATTTTCGTGCAAAGATTGATAAACTTCCACCTAAATGCCCATGCTCCATTTGTCTTGAATCATATCCTAGAATACATATCCGCAATTCCAACCACATGTATTGCTGCTCCAGATGCGTCTCTGAAACAAAGGGTCATCGCTTCTCATTATCAAACAACATGGACCCTAGTCCTCAACCAGCTATCCTTACATCTCTTTCACAATTAGAAGAAATCCTCATTGCTAGGGTTAACCCTATACTGCAGGTAACACATGCACATGGTGGCCAAGATAAATACAGTGGCCACACAATTTGTTTTCCTCAAGACATTACAAAAATCGCAAACATGTTGCCACGACGTGTTGAAAACTTTGACATCATAATTGTCACTCGTCATAGTAATGACCATAAGGCTTATGATTTCATTGTCAGTAGACATCGCGTTCTCGCTACATTAGAATACAAATTGGAAAATGACCCATACTATAAGAATGTTCGTATTAATAACAATGCACTGGCATCCTTATTAGTAATCCCCACCGATGTCTCCTCCTCCCTTCACCATTCCAATACTACAGCAACCACTGTCCACCTTTCACTTGAACCACCACATGAGCTCACCGAAGATTCCGCAGACCCATATGTAAACTAAACATCATCATTCATACCCATCATACCTAATACAAATATAGAAATCCAAGAAATCCACCATTATTTACATGCTTACAACCACCAATCTGATACTACAATTGAGTGACCAACAATTGGCTTATCACCAATCAATGAATACAACATAGAAGGTCTACTCTCTATGGCTTTCCCCACCCTTTTTATGACAGGAGATGCAATGCCAAATCAAGCAAGAATGAAAGCAGTGCAGTTACATGAATATGCACTTCATCTCATACATTAATACAATAACAGATTTGGAAAGCACCCATGCTTTCATTATTACATATATAATCTCATGATGCGACATCGTAGTCAAGCAACAACATCGATTTTTGTGAAAAATAACATCGCAAATAACTTCCCAATATCTATTCAAGATCTGAACATCCGATTAGAACAATTTCGAGATGAGAAATTGGCAGAGCAAGTCATGCAATTTGGTAGCTCTTTATGTGGAACAAGATCATTTTGGAACAAAGCTAAAATTGAACTAACGGACATGATATCTCAACTCGGTTGCCCGAAGTTCTTCTTCACATTAAGTGCAGCTGATACAAAATGGCCTGATCTTCATGCAATCATATCGGATGTCAACCTTCTGATATTGCAAAATAACAAAAGTGGAGAAATGATAACATTATCTCTAACCCACATTTAACATCACTATATATGCACCATAGATTCACAACATTTCGTGAGATTATCTTAGAGAAACACTTGAAGAAAAAAGATTACTGGTATAGGTACGCATTCTACCACATTTTTTTCAAAAAACTCGAAACAACATTCCTCACCTATTAAAAATTATCTTACAAAAATGCATTCTTGACAGGTATGAATGGAAACATAGGGGATCTGCACACATCCATGGTTTCCTTTGGATAGAAAATGCACCTGATATGGAAAGCCTCAACTGGGAAGACACAGAAGCAGTTGATATTACTAGGCAGTTCTTTGACAAATATATTTCCGCTTGGAACCCTCGTACTCCTTCGACTTCAAACCAACCAATTGCTTGGACAAATCCTGAAGACCCTTGTCTATTGTCCACACCGCAAATCTTCAGAACCAATCCTTTCAATGACTATGAACAGCTCATCAATTGTGTTGAACGTCACACAAAATGCACAGAAAGCACATGCCTACGAAAAAATGGATCCTCATTCCAATGTCGTTATAAAGCACCATGGGAATTACATCCAAAATCGACCTTATTCATTGATTCCAATGGCCAAAAAACATACACCCCTGCTCGCAATGACGATCAACTCAATAGCCATAACCCTACCATCCTATCTATTTGGCATGCAAAAGTTGACTGCCAACCAGTACTATACATACACGCAATACAAAAATATATCGCCAAATATGCATTCAAAGTAGAAAAAAATCTGAAAGCTTCCACCACATGCTACGTAGAATTGTCCTGGCTTCACCCATTGCTGACCCAATAACATCTACATTTTGAAAATTTCTTGCAGAAACCCTTGTTGTTCGTGACATTAGAGCACAAGAAACCTGCCATATGCTGCAAAAATTACCATTAACATTATGTAGTCGACCATTCATTTCTTTAAATGTAAACCAAAAAATTCTTATGCGCCTTCCACAAATGAACACCACCTCCACTACATCCCCACACATCATAGATACATATATCCAGCGCCCTTCTACCCTAGAATCCACATCACTTATAGAATTAGCAAGATCCTGGTCATATGATCCTCGTCACAAAACAAACAAATGGAAACAAAGACCTACAAAAGCAATTGTTTGGGTCATACCACGTTACTCCTCCATACCATCCACAACTGAACCTTGTTACACTGACTTTTGCAGAGTTGAACTTATGCTATATAAACCTTTTCGCCATATTGTACAAGATATAGGAGATTCTGCTACAGAATTCATCACAAATTGGCAAACATTTTGTCCATTCTACAAACCTTGGCATCAACACCGCACACTATCTGATATTGAATCTGTCGCAAATGATACCTCAACTATTCATGAAACCAATCCTCCAGACACCATGGAAATAAATGAATGGGAATTACTTTCCCAATTACACCCTACAAATGAGTTTCTCATAAATGACCTTGACATGCTTGGTCTTCGTGGCTTTGATGACAACCATAACTGGAATCATACCACTATCCCATTAGATCTACAAAATAATGCCATACAATTCATTGAGAATAGCCGCTCTATCCAACACATTCTTCAAACACATCAACATATCTTGGCGACCCTTACTACATTATCTCCAATGCAAAGAAAAGATCTAAATATTATTTCTAATCATTTTTCTAAGAAGGATTTTTTAATCTCTCTCAGAATGATAATACAAGGCACTGCTGGTACAGGAAAATCCCTCCTTATCAATTGCATCAAAGATATGCTCATAAGCCTTGCAAGCCCAGAACCTTCACCGATCATGCTCCTCACCCCTACAGGGGTTGCTACCTTTAACATACAAGCATCGACAATCCATTCTGCTCTGCACCTTCCTATAAACGATATTATGCCCTTAAAAGGTAATGCTCTTGCAAAATTCCAAGAAGAACTCAGGCATATAAGGTACATACTAATCAATGAAATGAGCTTCATTGGGCCAAAGCTTCTCAGCCATATTGATGAACGTCTTCGAGAGGAATTTCCACTCACTTGCCTATTCCAGCAGTAAAAAGAAATGGACGTGCACAAATTCCACTAAAGATGGCTTGGGCTTTAACCATACATAAATCTCAAGGTATGACACTTCCAAAAGCAACAATTGACATTGGAAAAATAGAACGTCAAGGTCTCACATTCACAGCAATTTCAAGAGTACCTTCTCTACAAGATCTCCGGATTAGCCCTGCATTTAGTTTTGATCGCTACAGTAAAATGAATGACAACAAAAACATTACTCACAGAAAACACACAGAAGAAATTCCCCGTTCAATGCCGCCTCCAGATAATCTGCTCCAACCCATACTTTAACAGCACCAAAAGGTTTCCTCCATTTATTTACCTCATTCTATTTCATGACATACTTTTCATATCTTTCAACAACAACCAAATTTAATCAATATTAATAATTAAGAAAATATTAGAATGTCTTTATATTGTCTATACATCTCATTATAACATTTTTTTCTTTTGCAATAGGACATATGGACTCAGAAATAGCATACCTAAGCAACTACAAGTAGAATGGCAAGCAAAAAATATGTGTCTCCAACTACGCATAAATCTCTAATGGTGTTCAGTATTCCATTATTCACTATGCATCTTCCACTAACAATATATAAATCCCTATGGCAAAGGTAACTTCATTTCCATTCATTCCAAATTCATTTTAACACAACTCACCTGCAAAGTATTACTAATAAATTTCCACAATTGATTTACATATTACAAATTCTAACAAAATATACATTTTGCAGGTTCATTACTGCTTCTTCAGGTCTTCGATGCCTCCAACAAGTTTTGATACAACTTCAAATATGGAATGACAAGCACAATGTTCTTTAGAATATTATATTGATTCTCGAACCTCTTCTGTTACAATTCACTATTTGTATTTTCCATTTGAAACTTAAAAAACGATGTTTCAAGATCAAATACCATTTTGATAGTTTATGTCTTCACAACCAATTCATTATCAATGGGTTTTAACATATTTTGTTAACAAAATCCATGTTTTCAATATATCTTCATATTAATTTAATTTCCCGTTTTAATAATGATTTATTAAATAACCCTATCCAAATCAATATGGATACCCGGTTGTTGTTCGCGTGAATTCATTCGTTTACCTTCACCTTCAGCTACACAATTTTTATCCACATACAAAAGTCTCTAAACAAGTTCAATGGATATTTATGACTACTTGCATTCCATTTCGTAGCCACTTTAACCCCCAAAAACGGTTTTCGGCATGGCTTCCTCAAATTAAAACTCAAAATCATCAACCCTTGCTTTCAAAAAAGCCCACAAAAGCCCATTCACATTTCAATATTCTTCCACACACTATGCCTTATAGTGTTTCCTTTGCAACATTAGGTGCAAATGCTAGTTAACTATTTTCTTCAAATCTCTAGTCAGAAATATGATTTTGTGAGTTTGTTTATTTGTATGTGACTAATTGGACTTATAGGTCACAAAAATCGAATCACGGGCCTTAGATCTTCCTCCGCATGCATTTTGGTCTTGTATAAATAATGGTTGAGTATCAAATTTTATCAAATATCAGGACCCCTAACAACCAAGAAATACTCAACAAATTACTCATCATGTGAATGATAGTGTGTAAACACAGTTCCCCCTTTAAGAAAGGTCATTTAAACTAAATTAATGAGCCAAGTAGATTTAATAGAAACATTAAAATTTCATAAGATGAAAAAAGAAAGAAGAAAATTTATTGGAACTTTATGCTTTTAAATAGGCTACATTAGAGAAGAATAACATGAGAAAATCTCGAGTTGCCAAAATCGAGAGTACAAAACCACTAGTGTTTTATTTTTATATAAATTGATTAGGTCAAAATGTTTAAGAGTACACGGCATGACAAAATATTACAACACCTCTTCGATAACGATTTTTTTTTGGTGAAATCTTGATATATTGTTATTTAAAATGTTTTTTTTTACTACATATATGGATTGAACACCATGTAAAATCATTAAAGCTCCTAAATTATAAACAATTCACAACTCAAACTTATACTTAAAACAAATCTTTATGATAGAAAAATATACCAAACACCCTCCAAAACATATAACCAATAAACTAAAAATAATTTAAATTATATTTTTAAATTTAAACATAAATTAAACATTTTATAGAATTTTCAATAACCATTTATACATTTACTTAAAAATATATTAAACTAAACTATCTAAATTAACAAATCAACATCTTACATAGTCCTCATCATATATCCATCCATATGTATGGTGTAGAGGAGGAAAATGCCTTGCAACTTGATAAACAAACCATTTTTTTGTTTAAATAAACAAACATATTTCTTTCTAGAAATAGGTTAGTTTGAACACATTTTTCCTCCCCCAATAAGTTTTTATTAAAAGAGTGTTATTAGATACATTTAAATGATTCAAACACATTTTTGACCATCAATAAGTTTTCATTAAATGATTCGAGGAGAATGTTAACATATTAACATATATTCCTCTCCAGCAATTATCGTTGGGAATTTAAAATGATATGTGCATGTGTTACACGTAGCCGTAATAAAAAATGCAAATTTTATCTACTGTAAACCAATCGAAATTTCATCATCAGTAATTTCTTTTTATCTACCGCAAACCACTTGAAATTTCATCATTAGTAATTTCTGTGACCTTAATGGCCTCTAGCCTCTTGGATTAGGATTTTAGCGAGCAATCTTGCAGTGGGCTTCCGGCATATGTTTGAATATGGCATTTGAGACGAACGAAGAAATATTTTAGAAGGTTCACGGAACCATCTATTCAGAAGCTTCATGGCACTGTTTCTTCTATTCGGTACACAGACCCCATGATTTAGCTCAAATCCCCATGATTTAGCTCAAATCCCCGTGGTGCCTTCTCCAGGTTAATGTTAACCCCCTTGTAAACTTTTTTATTTTTTTTCCCTTCAGAACACCATTTATTTTAGATAGCTTAGCGTTTTCTCCGAAATCTTAAAGAGACACTTTGTGTTCCTGAATGTAATATAACTCTTATGTGGGGTTTCCAAAAGGGTTCCATAGAATTTATGGTTGAAAATTTGGTGAAAATATGGGCTTTCTACCCCGCGCCAATTTCTATTTGCAATATTATGAATGACTGTATTGATGAGGACAATATTGTAGTATACTCAATTTAAGAGGGAAAAGAAAAGGTGAAAGGATTTGGGGACCTGCGATTGTTCCTTTAGTCTCTCAATTTCTGAGTTTTTCTCATGGATTATTTTGGTAATATTCTTCTTCTGCTCCTCTTTAGCCTCTGCAAGCAATACCAGCAAAATTTATGTGATTACTGCCATCACCAAATATTCTTGCAATCTACGAGTATACCACATAGATGAGGACTATGACTACCCAAGTGGGGAAATGAACTGAAGAAATGAATTTCCGCACGAACAACGGGGATTGTACAAACTTTCATCCTCCTTATTGGCTCCCCTTCTAAATTTTTTCTCACCTATGCAGGTTAGCGTTCCATAACCCCAAGGTTAGTGTTCCATAATTGAACCAGAGGATTTGGATAGCATGGCACAGATGAAAACACTATACGTGTTGATGTTGATAGAAATCATATGTTTGGGGAAGACATCGATTTTTCCATCATGGAGGATCATGGCGGTGGTGAATGCTGGTCTTTCCTTGCCGCTTTCTTTTCCTGCCTTGTTATTGCCTGCAAGTTATAAATATATTTAACGCGTCAGTCATATACAAAAATCCTATTTACTCAGTAGCACTATTATAGCTATAAATATATTTAACATGGTTAGTCATATACAAAACTCCTATTCACTCAATCATAATTAATTCCAATAGATAATAATATCCAAAGCCGAAGCCCATAATCTGTGTAAGTTTATTCAAAACATTCTTTGGAAATGTTTGCCTAGTTCTTTAACCCAATGTGTTCAACATAGCAGCAAAGCAAAATTGAACAAATGAGGTCGCAACCTGCCCAATTAACCCAACGTGTTCAACATAGTAGCAAAACTGAACAAACTAGGTGTCAACTTGCCCAAAAAATTGAAACAAGTGGCACTCACAAGTATGCATGTCGAGTACGTGTATCATTTTCTATTACAATTAAAAAATTAATTAGAAGAAATAGTATGTTTTGAAATCCCATTTCTGATCTCATGAATTATTTCATAAAATTGTAGGGCTCAGAAAATTCGTAAAGGTGCAATGCTGAGAAGCTAATATTCATGAATAGCATATGAAATAGGATATGCAATATGAATCACTTACAAGGTTTAAATATCACATTTTTTTGTCCTTTAGATTTTCTTTTCTTTCTTCTGTAGTTGGTGATTGCAGCATCAGCCTCTGGCCAGTGCTTCTATGGTCAGCGATTGCATCTTCTGTAACATATTGTCAGTTATTGCAACACACAAGCAATAACACACACAAGTTTGGAGTTACACAGCAGTCCGGAAAATCACATAGAAGTTGTAACTGGCAAACCATATGATATTGTTCATTACTGAAAAGTTATTGTTCAGGAATAACATATAAATGGGCTATGTAATATGGAATGAATTACATGATTTGAATAGCACAATCACCATCACCTTGTCTGTTAGATTTTCTTTCTTATGATTTTCTCTTTCTTCTGATTTTCTTTTTTCTGCAATTGGTGATTGCAGCGTCTAACTAGTTCTTTTGTTCGCATGTTCGCAATTTTGTTCGCTGCCTCTGGTCAGTTAATGCAACACACTTTTGTAACACATTTTTCAGGTTAAATCTTTTTTCTGCAATTGGTGATTGCAGCTTCTAACTAGTTCTTTTGTTCGCATGTTCGCAGCCTCTCGTCAGTTAATGCAACACACTTTTGTAACACATTTTTCAGGTTAAATCTAGCAGGGGAGTTGTTAAGGACAGGATGAACCTGTTAAAGATGAGCAAGAAGCCAAAAGGATGTAGCTTTTCAGCTTAAATCTAGCAAGAGCGTTGTTAAGGACCCTTAACAGGGTCACCCTGTTAAGAATGAGCAAGAAGCCAAAAGGATGTAGCTTTGATTGACACCATGCAAGGTAGAATTAGGTGGCAATTCAAATAGAAGTTTTAGATATCTTAAGTTTTTAGGCTACATCCCAAAAAAATATGTTTAACTTTGTACTGATTTTTGAAAACTAATGAAGCATTTAATATTTTGAGACTAATGCTAACTTGAAAGTTAGCATTAGTTCACATTCATATGTATAATATAGTTCAAATTCATATGTATAATATCTTCGAACTTTGGATAAAAATGAAATGTTTGCTGGAGTTTCATTTCATACTTTGGATAAAAAGAAAATTAGATATCTAAAGTTCCTCGAGACATGTGAAGGTGCCAATAAGAGGTTAAATTGAAAAATTTGATTAAAATTCTGATGAAGTGAAATTGCCTTTAGAAACTTTCGTTAAATTGGGAAAATCTTAAATTAAATAAGTTTCGTTAAATTGGGAAAATCTTAAATTAAATAACATATTAATGCTTAGAGATGCTCTAGCGATTGCTAGCGTCCCGAAGGCAGGGACTAATAACAATGAGTTTGATCAAGAAGGCAGGGACTAATAACAATGAGTTTGATTTTATCAATGGATAATATAATAATATTGATAGCTATTTAATATTCAATTTAGAATTTAGCATTGGTTTTTTTTAATCTTAATATTCAATTTAGTGTTTATTGTTCTCTAGTTTAATATAGAAGAAGAGATGGAGATTTAATATAGAAGAGATGGAGATTTAATATAGAAGAGATGTTATAGTTTAATATAAAAGAGATTTAATATAGAAGAGATGTTATAGTTTAATATAAAAGAGATTTAATATATAAGAGATGTTATAGTTTAATATAAAAGAGATTTAATATATAAGAGATGTTATAGTTTAACATAAAAGAGATGTAGTAATGTGATATCATGTTATATTATAAATTAAAAATAAATAAATTATAATTTAATTATATTATAAATAAATAAAAAATAAAATTAATAATTATAATTAATAATTAAATGAGTCTAATATATCTTAAATCTAAATTTACTAATCGACTTTACCAAATTTTAAAAGAATTAAATCTCTTAAAATATAAATCTCTTTTAAAATGATTTTTTAAATGATTTTTTTTAATATGTAAACTGTTATCTAAATTACCATTTCAGACTATTTGGTGTAAACAAAATAGGATATGGAGATTTATCCCTTTACCAAATTTTAAAAGAATTAAATCTCTTAAAATATAAATCTCTTTTAAAATGATTTTTTTTAATATGTAAACTGTTATCTAAATTACCATTTCAGACTATTTGGTGTAAACAAAATAGGATATGGAGATTTATCCCTTTAATATATTTTTGGGAAATATGGAGGTGCCAAAATGAGATTATAATTGAAAATTTGGTGTAAACAAAATAGGATATGGAGATTTATCCCTTTAATATATTTTTGGGAAATATGGAGATGCCAAAATGAGATTATAATTGAAAATTTCAGGGAGCACTCCCCAAGGGTTGTGGATCGTATCCTTGAATGGTATTATACAACAGAAAATCACAAAATGGATACCATGGCCACTCATAAAAAGATGTCGGAGCTTGGAGATATATATCTGGCTGCTTTTTTTGATGGGGCAGCACAAAGGGATGTTTGTGGTTGTGGTTTCTGGCTCAGGATTTCAGAGGAGCGGGAGTACTAGGTTCATTGGCATGCTGGCAGAGGTACAAACATGAAGGCTGGGATTATTTCTATATGAGGATTTCTTTATTTTTCTACTTTCTTGGACATTCCCAATATTCACATATTTGGTGACTCAAAAGCTATCATTGAACATATATTAGGAAATAGCAATATCACTCAACTTCATTTTCAAGGATGGCTCAATCATATTGGGTCATTATGGGACTCTCAAAGTGAATTTGATCTAACATATCAGTCGGGATTTCAACCAGAACACTGATTTGTTGTCAAAGATGGGACTTATGGACTCCATGGACAAGATGCATATTGAGCTAAGATTGGGCAACATTACAATGGATCTGGGGACACTTCCCATCCCTGGATAGGAGATATATTTTATGTTGTCGCCTTATGTAAATGAGGGTTTTATGGACTGTTTTATTTTTGGTTTTTTGTAATTTTGGATACACTACTGTTAAATAGGCTCTATGTAGTTAAGGCTGATGAAGTATATATGTGCTCTTTTATATGGGAACAATGATACTCTTTCTTACTATTTTTCCTGTTTTATGATAATGAGATAGAGAAGTAAAGCTACATATTATGTGAACAAAATCTATACTGAGAAATACTCACTTGATAATTTTCCTATATGAAAAATGCATATGATATATGGACCAATATACTAGTTTATACATATCAATATAAATACAGTATTTTTTTGTTACTGAAAAAAAAAAGTTATTGCGATTTTAAAGAGATGTCAACCCAGGTTTTATATATACCATGACATACCATTATATTTGTAGCCATTCAATATTCAATTTAGTATCTCTTATGATTTTAAGAGAATATAAAAGCACGTTTTTGTTAGTGAGTAATTTTTTGTTTATAGCTGCCAATGTCATATTATCTCTAACGTTTTTTATAAATACCATGATATTTGTAATCATTCAATATCAAATTTAACAATTTATTATAATTTTAAAGGCATATCAAATCATGTTTTTGTTGCAAAATTTAACTTTATGTTTATATTATTTATAAAATACCACGATATATGTAAACATTTAATATTCATTTTAGCATTTGTTGGGATTCTAAAGGGATAGCAAAGTATATTTTTGTTATAGAAAGTAACTTTGTGTTTATATATGCCAATGTAGTATTATCTTTAACCTTTTTAATATTATGGATGCCATAGTATTATAGCCATTGAATGAGCATTTCTTATGTTTTTAAGATGTCAAAATTTAGTATATTTTTGTTATATAAATAATTTCATGTAAATAATTTTATATTATTTTTTAATTTTAATGATTGGTTAATGGATATTATAGTATTTATAATCATTCAATATTTAATTTAACATATAAGTAATGTATCGTAAAAAAATACGGATTTTTTTTATTTCGCTGTATAAAAATGTATAACTAATGTTATGTTATCTTTTATTTTCTTATGATTTGCTAATAAATATCATAGTATTTATAATCATTCAATATTTAATTTAAAATGTATAACTAATGCTATGTTATCGTTTATATTTTTATGATGTGCTAATAAATATCATAGTATTTATAATCATTTAATATTTAATTTAACATCTAAGTAGAAAAAATGTGTATTTTTTTCTATATGAATATTATAATAATTAATTTTTAAAGTCCAAAAAATATGTTGTAAGATTATAAAAAATATGTATGTTTTTACAAATGTAACTAGTTAAGATTTAGTTTATTATATACTGAGTGTGTTTATATATATATATATATATATATATGAATTAGTAATTATTTTTGCAAGTGTAAAAAGTAAATTGATATTCTTTAAATATTTTGAATATGTTTGTTTTATAAGTGTGATTATAAATTATATTAATAGAAAATAGTAGATTTATAAAAAATAAAAAATTAACATTTTATTAGTAGAATAAGATTTTTATACTATAATTAATTAGATGTGATGTACTACTTAAATTCTAAAAAGTAGGAAATAATAGTTTAAAAATAATAATAATTTCAACTAGAAAATGACCATATATAGATGATTAGAAAGTGATAATATTATACATATGCATGGTGCTTTTTAAACATGTTACGTTATGCAAGAAAGCACTAAGTTTTTTTAATCATCTAGTAGATTGATTTAAGAAGTAGTTTTTCTATTTAATTAAGAATAATCCGGTTATATTACAAGTCATTTCAAACGTGATTAATTTACAAAAGTAGATATGTGATTCTTTTGGTTTTGAAGTTATTATTTTAGAATAAATGTTGTTTTTGACTATTATAGCATGAATATTAAAACTTAAGGAATGCATATGAGAAGTTCGAATTTCTAGTTGTTCAATATTACGAAGAGCATGAAGAATATGGGAAGCTCTTCATACATCAAACCCCCACATGAAGCATGTTTTTCTTTATATTGAGTGCTCAACCATGTACTTTATTTCTTGATCCAAGGGATAAAAAATATGCTCGAAAATAAAAGCGCTCAAAATCACTCGAAACTAGCACCAAATCATAGATTTTTTTGTTCTCATTCCAACAATGCTTGAATTGCCTTAATCTGACATTGTATGTGAAAGTTATCACATTTTGAAGCTTTTATCAAATAATAAAAAAGTTAACTTGCAGGGTTAACTAGGCTACTGACTAGGCTATTGACTGGGCAAGCCGTACATGTGACATGGTGCTGATGTCAGCACGTGACTATGTAGGTACAATAGACAGATGGGTTAATCTCATGTTGGCACGTCGCGTGACCATACGGGGACAAATGATAATTTTTTATTGGTTAATTAGGTTTGGGTTGGACCAATCATGAAGCGCCATGTGGCCCTCGAGTTCTGTGAAAACAATTGTTTGGGGTCTTACTGAATTTTCTAGAATCGAACCCATGATCTCACCACAACTAATCAATTTCCAAACCATCGAACCACTGAATGTGCTCATTATATCTATTTAGCGAATTTGTATTTAAATTTGAAATGTTTTGGTGTTGGATGAGGGGGCAGTGCACATGGCCCTCACCCAGGTTGTATGGCGTGCGATGTGCCCATGAAGGAAGCGGAGGGACCAAGTGGTTAGCCCTGACCCCAAGTCTTATTCGAATACCGTGACCATAGATGGAGGAATCATATCTGGAGGGTTGGTGAGTGGTCTATATCATGGCCACATGGGATACAACATGACTAGGTGTGACAAAGCCAACGGGCAATTGGCCTCTGGCCCATGCCCCTGGGCATATTGTTGTGACATGACTGCGAAAATGAGTGAATTAGGGTTTAGGTGCCTAGTTAACGGTCCTACATTTCTCACCTTTTGTGGTAGAATCATTGCCAAAAGCACACAAAATTGTCATTTGGAAGATACGCGAAAACGTTGCTAGTTTTTCCAGTTGGTGATTTTGTAGGAAAAATAGCAGAAAAATGGAGAAAGAGGCCTAACTTGGTCATTTTTCAACCTTTTTGAGCCCAAGAAGATCCTACACAGGGGCTTTTGGGTTAATGGACATAATGGCAAGATTATTTTTATGGTTTGAACATTTCATGTTGATGTAGTTTACATTTTGAGCATATAATGTAAAGGAACAACATTGGATGTTGGACCCCAGAGACATAGCACAGGAGGGGTGAACTCCATCATCAAATTGTTGTTTGTGTGATGTTGCATGTTGTCTACTTTTATCTAGCTAAATCTGCAAAACTTAACTAAAATTTGAAAGTTTATGTGCTTCTGAAATTTTGATCCAATGCCCACAAGACATAAAGTAGCTTGAAATTTTTTTCAAGAAACCTTCAATTTTTAATTTCAGACCAGTTTGGTATCAGAGCATAGTTGTTTTGAAGTTTTGACTAGTTTTGCAAGTTTGAATGATTACAAGGTCTAAGTTTCGAAGAGGAGAAGGAGTGCTTGAAGAACCAAATCCTCAAATTGTTTCAAGGAGGTCACAAACTCCAAAAACTCCACTAGTTATAGCACATGAAGATGGATAGGAGATGATGTATGAGGATGAGAGAGATTTCAGAAAGTATTTCTATGATATGTTAAATATGGTGAAAGAGTTGTACAATGAGAGGTCAATAAGGTTACAAGGAGAAAGTTTTAATCCACAAAAAGGTAATGGTGGTGATGGGAACAAGCCTCCACCTCCACCTCCTCCTTCACCTCCATATTCACCTCCTTATTCACCTCCTTCAACACCTAGACATACTCTTCCTAGACCTCCAAAAGGACATGCTAACTCTCCTTTTCTTAAGCTTGATGTCAAGTTTGAATTTCCTATGTATAGTGGGGAAGTAAATCATAAAAAGTTGGATAATTGGGTTCGTCAAATTGAATTCTATTATAGGATTCAAAGGATTAAGGATGATTTTACAAAGATCCAAATTTCTTCTCTTCATTTATAAAGTGCAACTCTCATCTGGTGGGGGGACAAAACTCAAGAATATTCGAAGAAAAGTGGTAAAATTATCTCTTATTGGAATGATTGTGTAGCTGCATTAAGAAGACAATTTTATCGATTAGCTTATAAGCAAAAATAAATTATGGATTGGAAAAATTTTAGACAAGCTATAGGTCAGAGTTTACAAAGTTATACACAAGAATTTAGAAGAAGATATTTAATCTTGGGTGTTGATTTATCTTCACCAGACATTCTCCTTAAATACATAGGTGGATTACATTGTTATTTGAGACATACTATACTTATGTTTAATCCCACTAATATAGATGACGTATGTGTTCAGGAAACTCATTTAGAAGCTAGAGGAAAGAATGTTCCTTAAGAGTCTAGCAAGAAACCATCCAAATATGGAGACAGTGGAAAGGGGAATTTTAAAGGAAAAGGAAAAAAGAATGCTATAGTCAAGAAAGAGGGAGAGAAAATTACTTGTATACATTGTTCAAAACAAGGCCACGATGAATACCATTGTTGGAAAATACATCCAGAAATGATACCAAAGAAGTTCAATAACAAGGGGAAGCAAAAGGTTGCTGCAACAACTCAACAAGATCTAGGATCTAATTCAGGCGATGGAACCAGAATCACAACCATGGGAATTAAAGGCAAATATTCTATCACAAATACAAGTTCTTCTAGTAAGCCTATTAAGTCTCAAGATGATAAAGAAAGAAGTGATATTTTCCATATTAGGGTCATTGAAAAACATACCAAAGTTGATACCTTGTTTGATAGTGGATCCCAAGTCAATCTTATTTCTGAAGCTATTGTTAAGAAACTAAATTTAGAAACTACACCTCGTACTAAACCTTACTCTTTGGGTTGTGTATGTGAAGATGAAAAATTGAAAGTGATAAGAAAGTGTAAACTTAAATTCGCCATCACTGCAAACTTTAGATTGATGTTGTACCACTTGACATATGCGGAATTGTTTTAGGGAGTCCATACTTGTATAGCCGAAAAACCATATTCTATTGTCATGGGAACAAATATCATAGTTTTAAAGATGGAGTTGAGTATATTGTTAGAGAACATCACAAGAATATGAAATCATCTCTTGTAAGTGTTGGTCAAATGAAAAGGCTTGTTAATTATAGTAAGAATTTTGTATTGTTGATGATTAAAGTTAAAGATACTACTGAATCTGAACCTTTCAAAGGATGTGATTTTAAAATAAAACATGATTTGGTTGAAGTTGTTAACACTTATGAAAATATGTTTTAGGAACCTAAAGGGTTGCCTCCTAAAAGAGGCATCCAACATGAGATTCATTTGCAGCAGGATGCACCACTTCCAAATATTGACATGTACAGAATGTCAGTTTTGGAGAATGCAGAAATTAAGAAGCAATTTCAAGAGCTGCTTGACAAGGGGGTCATCAGGCCTAACACCTCTCCGTGTGGGTCTCCTATTGTCTTAGATCCAAAGAAGGATGGTACGTGGCATATGTGTATGGATTTTAGAGCTTTGAAAAAAATCACGGTAAAGAATTGTTATTCTCTTCCTCACATTGATGATTTTCTAGATTAGTTAAAGGATGTTGTTGACTTTACTAAGTTAAAATTGAGAAGTAGTTATCATCAAATAAGGATTGCTAAAGATGATATTTGGAAAATTTCTTTCAAGACAAAACAAGGTTTCTTTGAATGGTTAGTTACAATTTTTGGGCTTTCCAATGCGTCTGCAACATTCATGAGAGTTATGAATGGTGTGTGTAGACCATTCCTTGATGATTTTGTCTTAGTCTACTTAGATGATATTCTAATTTTCAGTAAGACTCATGAAGAGAATGTTAAGCATGTGAAACAAGTTTAAGATGTCTTGAAGAAAGAGAAATTGTATTTGAAGATGCCTAAGTTATTCTCTTCCTCACATTGATGATTTTCTAGATCAGTTAAAGGACGTTGTTTACTTTACTAAGTTAAATTTGAGAAGTAGTTATCATCAAATAAGGATTGCTGAAGATGATATTTGGAAAATTGCTTTCAAGATGAAACAAGGTTTCTTTGAATGGTTAGTTATGATGTTTTCACTTTGCAATGCATCTGCAACATTCATGAGAGTTATGAATGATGTGTGTAGACCATTTCTTGATGATTTTGTCTTAGTCTACTTAGATGATATTCTAATTTTCAGTAATGCTGTGAGGAGAATGTTAAGCATGTGAAACAAGTTTAAGGTGTCTTGAAGAAAGAGAAATCATATTTGAAGATGTCTAAGTTATTCTCTTCCTCACATTGATGATTTTCTAGATTAGTTAAAGGATATTGTTTACTTTACTAAGTTAAATTTCAGAAGTAGTTATCATCAAATAAGGATTGTTGAAGATGATATTTGGAAAATTGCTTTCAAGACAAAACAAGGTTTCTTTGAATGGTTAGTTATGATTTTGGGCTTTGCAATGCACCTGCAACATTCATGAGAGTTATGAATGATGTGTGTAGACCATTCCTTGATGATTTTGTCTTAGTCTAAGATGATGTTCTAGTTTTCAGTAAGATTCGTGAAGAGTATGTTAAGCATGTGAAACAAGTTTTAGATGTCTTGAAGAAAGAGAAATTGTATTTGAAGATGTCTAAGTGTGAACTTTAGAAAACCTCTTTGGTTTATTTGGGTCATATTGTAGGAGGGGGTGAATTAAAGATTGATCCCTCAAAAGTTGAATTCATTGTGAATTGGCCTAAACCCAACAATGTAACAAAACTTAGGAGGTTTTTGGGAGCAGCCATATATTGGAGAAAAATTATAGCTAACTTCCCACTTATTACAACACCATTACATGATTTGACAAGTGTGAAGCATGTCTTTCAGTGTGGAGGCAAGCAACAGAAAGCGTTTGACACATTGAAAGAGAAAACCAGTACAACACTAGTTCTAACACTTCTAGATCTTGAGCATCCATTTGAGATTCAAACTAATGCAAGAAATTATGCCATGGGAGCAGTTTTGATGCAACATGGTAAGCCTATTTTTTATCATTCTAAAACCTTTACCAATCTAGTAATTAAGGATCCAACTTATGATAAAGATTTTTATGCTTCTGTACAAGGCGTGAGGAAACGGAAACAATTTTTGATGGGTAAAGAAACAATTATTCATACTAACCATCAATATTTGTAACATTCACAATCACAAACCAAGCTACAACAAGCTAGACATTTAAGGTGGATGGGATTCCTACAACAATTTCATTTGGTAATAAGGTAGAATAAAGGTATATACAACAAAGTTGTTGATATGTTATCAAGGCCTATTTTTAATGCATTTGTCATTCTTAAGCATAACTCAATCATGCATGAAAGTTATATTGAACAATGTTGGACAATTGACATTGTCTATTTGGCTAGTGGCAGTAAGTGTGTTGGCATTGATGTCAACAGTCATGTTGGGTGATCAAGTTGGGAACTTGGAATTTCTTGACAATAAGCAAGTGTGTTGGCATTGATGCCAACCAGACTAGCATGAATGTATGTGCTAGCATTGATGTCCACTAGGCTAGTTGTGACGGTAGTAGATTCTAGCATTGATATGCTTGATGTGTCAAGCTCAGGGGGATTCTCATGGTTGTTGCATTCTATGGTAGAGAATCACCATAGTAGCAGGCCTATTGGAAAAGCCATAAAAAGATGACTATGGTAGTTGGGAGCATGTTGGGAGTCCCATGATTTAGAATATATTATGCCTCAAGAGCTCAACTCAAATACTCTTGGAGATAACATAGTTGGTTAGTGCTTGGAAAAATATTTCCAACAATATGTGGAATTCCATAAATGGATATCGGGAACAAAAGTTATTGATAGCAGAAGTAATGATCTTGAAGTCCTTAGGAGTAGGAAAAATTTTGGAGGCCGAATTTTGGAACCAAGGAAGCAGATTGAATTTTAGATACCATAATTCATAATTAGGAAGCAAGCCAAACTTAAAAAGTTCAGAAATTCATAGGGTTGGAGGCTCAGGACATCGGAAGGTCAAAATATCAGGACAATATCAGGACTCATAGGTTTATTTAAAAAAAAATTGAGATACCATGGAACCAGGGAAGCAGGCTGAATTTTGAACCCCTCAGAACTTTAGACCTCGAAAGGTAAGAATATTGGAACACCTTGGAACTTCAGTACTTCAGAATTTTGGATGTTGGAGTCTTAGGGCCTTGAAAGGACATAATATTAGAACCCCTCAAAACTTTGGAATTTCAAAATTTTGTAGGTTCTTATTAATGAATCCTTTTCAAAAGTGTTGATGGTTGCGAGAATGTGATATTTACAGCAGAATTGATTTGCAAAAACAAGGACCGGGGGACCCTTTCTCTCTCCTCGGACAAGATACATGAAAACAGGTGATTAGCCCTCAAGAGCTGACGGTGGCAGATGACATCAGCATGATTTGGTTGTACGAAGGACATTTCGCAATCAATTTCAGCAGGATTGGGTGGCCTAATGGGGTGAATCTTGGTGACATGTGTCACCGCTTTGGAGACACAATGTGGGGTTGATGATGAGAGCATGATGTCACCTTGGAAGTATATCGAAGATCAAAGTTTTCGTAACTCTTCTGTAATTTCTTTTTGAAAATTTTTTATTCAAGGAGCTCCGATGTTGATTGGCACTTGGTCGTGGAAGCCCAAAGAACCAAGGGCGTAGAGAAAGGCTTAGCACCTAATTTTTATGAAGATTCCATATGGGTATATCAGAGGTTGGATATTTCATAACTCCTTCGTAATTGAATTTTAAGAAAGTCCTGATACTAGGGAGATTTGATGTTGATTTGTGTTTTGTCGTGGAGACTAAAAAAACCAAGGGCGTAGAGCAAGGCTTAGAACTTAAGTGCTATGGAGACATGACGTGAGCATATCAGAGGTTGGGATTTCATAACTTTGTTGTAATCAATTTTTGAGAGAGTTTCGATATAGGGAGCTCCGTTGTATATTGGAACTTGGTCATGGAGCCCAAAGAACCAAGGGTGTAGTGAAGAGATTAGCACCTAAGTGTTCTGGTGACACCACATGGGAAGTATTTTGGAGGTCATAATTTTGTAAATCCTTTATAATTATAATGTCAAGAAACTTTGATACTAGGGAGCTCTGATGTGATGGCATTTGGTCATGGAGCCCAAGGAAAACAAGGGTAAAGAACAAGAACACAAGGGGATATGTCACCAGTAGAATCCTAGAGTGATTAGAACCTAAGTGCTATGCTACTGGTGACAACACCTCGTCCTATGGTTAACAAAAATAAGAGGCTAAGAAAAAGGGGCTAAAGGCCAATATCAGAATCTCACATTTTCGTAACATCACCTTAATAAAAGTTACGATATGTGGGGCTCCAAAATTGCATCACAGAGGAATATGAAAGATGAATGAGTTAGAAACTAAGTAAATTGGCATAGTAAGGTTGGTTTCGTAGGAGTAATGGAGAACACATAGATCTTTGACTCAAGGTAGTAAGGAACATGATTGCACAAATTCTTTAATGGAGTAATAACGACTGCAATGATCACTGAGTCAAGGAAGATAGGACCATAGTTGCATAGGATGAAATAATGGAGTCTATCATGAGCTGACAAAATGCATCCATGATCTTTCTTCCATTCTACGAGAAATTAAATGAAAAACAGAGCCTCAAGCACAAGAGATTTGTTCATAAAAAGTATAAGAGACTTGTTGGTGTGTGTAGTATTGGCTGAGGATTTATGTATTAGCATGGAACACTCAAGTGCAGTACATTCTCATGTTTAATGCAGCAGCATAATTCAATCAAGAGACACAACAGCAAGATGGAGAAGCCATGAAGGAGTACAGTCGGGCAATGTAAATGGCAGAGTGATGGATGACAAAGACAACATTGATCACAATGAAAAAATTCAAGCAATGAGACACAACAACATGATGGAGAAGCCATGCAGAGGTACACTCTGATAGTGTGAATGGTAGAGTGATGGCTAATAGATACAACATTGGTCATTGTGCTTCAATGAAACAATACCCACTATTGTAATTAAGAAAATTGGGGAAAGCAACATTGTTTCTAGTGAACTATGTGGAGAGCTTTGTTGGTGTGTGTGCACTATTGAGGAGAGGTCAAGCCCACCAGTACTGTAGAGAGAGGTTGCGAGTGCCTATGCAGAGGAAAGAGACACCGAGTGAGCATATGCTGTTGTGAGAGGCCGAGAGAGCTTGTGCTACTATGTGTGAGGTTGAGAGAGCCTATGATGATGTGTGAGAGGTCGACATGGCCTATGGTGCTTTGTGAGAGGTCTAGAAGAGCCCATGGAATAGAAGGGGCTGAGTGTTGAATGTATGTTGTTGAGAGTAGAGGGTAGAGAACGGTAGAGTTTTGCATGGGTTGTGTGTTATTGAATGTTGTTGAGAAAAATAGTGAGTTGCTACGAAGTGTGCAGAGGACATAATGTTGCATGGGTCGAAAGGCTGCTGAGGAGAACAAAGTTCATATCAGGTAGAGTTACTACCATATATAGAGAAAATTAGTTCCTTATTGAGTGTGGGTTGGAGCCTACATATAGGAAGTTGGTGCTTCCATATCTAATGGGTGTCTGAGAAGGCTTGGGGGTTTGTTCCTTCAGCAAGTTGGTGCTTGTATAAATTCAAGGAGCCACAAGTTGGTTCTTACAAAAAATCTGTGAAGTTGGTGCTTCACATGGTGCTTCTGGTAAGTTGATAAGGTGTGTAGAGAAGGAGGGAGTTGGTTCTTCCTACTAGTGGGTGCTACCAAAAAATGAAAGGGATTTGGTGCTACTTGTGAGTGGTGGCTGACAAACAAATTGATGTAATAGAGTAGGTGATCTCATTTTTACATCAATAACTACAACAAGTCTTGGTGGCCTTTTCTTGGAAGGGTTTCCACGTTAAACCTCTGTGTCTCATGTGTTTACTGCTCATGATGTGTATGCTTGTATTGGGTGATATGGATATTGTTATGGTCTATTAATGGTTGATCTCATATAATGGATGCCAAGTTTGAATGAGTAAAGATAAATTGGCATAAAAGGTTAAATTAGCCTTAATATTGATTCACCCTCCCCCTCTCAGTATTAACATTATTTCTAAAAATTGGTATCAGATCCAGTGTCCTTCATGAATAGGCTGACTGATAGAAGGAAGATCCAAGGGAAACAACGACTAATAAATTTTTCTAACATCAGAAGGTGTTCTATTTTTAAATGGATGATACTAAGAGCTCTGAAAGATCAGAACGGAATCCTACTTGATGGTAGTCAATGAAGACATTTGGATATCTTTGATATATGGAGAGATGAATGAGTTTAATACAAATCCAAGGAAATCATCATGGAAGGGTTGTCTGAGCTAGATGCTGATAAAGTGAGGCATTGTGATTCAGCAATGGAAATGTTGGACAAATTGCAATGTCTATATGGAGGAGAAAGTTATGAAGTAACAAATGAGGTTGATGAACCTTGTTGCTCAAGCAGTGAATATGAATATGTGAAGGCTACTAATAATGAGAAGAAGAAGAAGGCATCCCAAAGGAAATATGCTCAAGAGATTGAAGACCCTTATTCCAGTAAGGAAGCTATAGATGATCATTCTCAAGAGGATGATAAAGACTCTAAAGAGAGATCATGTTGCTCCGAAGGTAAGCTATTGTTCTATGATAATTGTGAAGAGATTGGTCACTTAGACATTAGATTTACATATTCCTTTTCTAAATATAAAGCTAGGCATACATCTAGTGGTTTTGAAGAGAGGCCTATACTTGTAGCAATATCCAATGAGGGTATCTCAAAGGAAGAAGATAGATCCCAGGTGTGCTCATTTGTAGGAGAAAAGAAGAGTACCCCTGGTAGTGATGAACAAGGGATACTTCTTAGACCCATGGAAGATTTCATGGACATAGAGATGGATTTATATCTCTGTGGTGGCTCATCCAGCACCTATGATAGCAAAGAAAAGTATCTAGATGAAAAGATCTATTTGAGGAAGAAGTTGATCTCTTCTCTAAAAGAGATCAAGGAGTTATCAGAAGCACATCTCAAGAAAAGGAGAAGTTTGACGAGTATGAGCTTGAGAATGAGAAGTTGAAAAAAACAATTGTCAATATTAATGCTCAATAAGAAGAGGCTAGCAGGCTAACTGGCATGTTGACCAATCAGCTAAATGATAGAGAAGCTTATTGTGAGAGACTACAAAGTGAAGTAGCCTCATTGAGACAAGACATAGAAAGGAAAAATAAAGAGTTGTCTTGATATCAGAAGCTTGAGGAGAGTAGAAAGGCCTTGGATGAGATGCTCTTTAAGCAGAGATCCCTACTCATCAAGGCCAGTTTGGGTTTTGAAGAATAACCAAGCTCCAAGAAGGAAAAGGTTGGAAGAACAACCACCCATGTAAGGGCAGTTGGAAATTCCAACAACAACAAAGGAAAAGAGGTTGTTGTACAACAGTAGCAACAAGGAAAGCAACAACAATAAGAGAAGAATAGGCAACAACATAATGTTATGCAAAAGAAAAGGCAACAACATATTGGTACGAAACAACAACAAGGACAACAGTAGAAGAGAGGTAAGAAGTTGCAAGAAAGAGTGCAAGGTAGTAATGGATATTTCAATGGACGACACAAGAAGAATCAACAAAGGTCCTTTCCCACTCAAGGACAAGGCCCTCATAAAAAAGATAACTCTTGTCATCAAAATTCATTTTATGGATATTGTTTTTCTTGCAATATTTTTTGACATAAAGCCATAGAGAGTAGATCACATGCGAGAAAAAAATATATGTTGGGTAGCAACAACCCGAGAATGCCCAAAGTGGCTAGGAATAAGCATGTTTGTAGTGATAGGAGTTTTGATAAGAATGTTGTTAAGAATAGTAACTCCTCTGCCCCATTCTAGTGCTATGTCAAATGCTACAATTGTGGCAATCTTGGGCATAAGAGAGAAAGTTGTAGGTATGAAAAAAATGGCATGCTTCTCAGTATACACATGAAAATGTAGAAACTCAAGATTTGAACACAAGAAGAAACAATGGAGTAGAGGAATACAAGTTTGTCTTCAGTGTTCATTATTAAAAGAGAAATATGAAAACAGGAGAAATCAATCAGAAGAAAACTAGGAAGAATGATCCTCTTACTCTTGTATTAGATGCCTTTGTAAGGAAAGAAGACATCAAGAAGAGTTGGGTTAAGAAAGAGGACTTGAAGGAGAAGTTTCCTCTAGCCATGTGCAGCCAAGAGAAAGCCCAAAAATGGGAAAAGAAGAAGTTGGAGAGCAATGCTCCTCTCAGGACTCGACCATTGAAGGTTTGGAGGAAGAAGGAGGGTGATTTTCCTAGGAAGAGTAGATCCTCTATTTATCTTCAATAAAGGAAGATAATGGCTTCAAGGGAGGTCGAATAATTCAGATGCAGTAAGCTAGAAATAATAGACAAAAAGGTGCATCTGATTGTTGAAGTTATGGTGAAGTCCCCATGCTGATTATTGTAATTTATTTGTTTATTTCAAATTTATCAGCATTGAAAGAGAGATGAGAGTGGATCCAACATGGTTTCAGGGGGAGTACAAAACAACCTTTATGTTGTGAAAAGAATATGAGCTACAACAAAAGTGTGGAATGACAAGAAGCTCTAAGATAAAATAGGTCCATAGGATCAATCCCCATGCAAAAGCATGGAAGCATATGCAGGATATCAAAGAGAATTCGCTCAGGGGGAGAAAATTTGATAGCAGTAGAAGGCAACAATTTTCAGCCTCAGAAAGAAATATTGTACAGGGAAGGGAAGGTTTTCTTCTTTGGTGAAATGCCCGTATTTCATTTAAGATTGTGAATCTGATTTTTCCTAGTAGTCTTGTGTTCATAAAGTGTAATAGGTATAAGATTTCAATGTACCTTAGTCTTCAGTTGGTATCACTATGTCAATTGGTGGTTTGAGTTTGCATGGGGTAGCCTTTTTGTGTAAGTGGAATTATCCCTTTGAGAAAGATATATAAGAGGTTGTCTGGTATAGCATCCAATTTGAATCAATTTCTTGGTGCAATTGGTATTATTTCAGTACTAGTCCCTATTGTAGGAGTATGATCTTAAGGGGTGAAGTGTTTAAGATGCTCAAGAGAAGTAAGCATAGTATCAGCAGTAGCAACAAGAATGAAGAGCAAGCTCAATGCATCACTAATGGATGGTAATTGTAGCAACAACAATACCATGAGAAATTTTGATTGGTATCGATTTATTTTTAATTGGTACAAAAATGCGTTGACAAAGGGAGTATTCAGTTGGAAACCATAAGGTGTCAAAAAATGGAGGCATTCAAAGAAGAGGAAGTATATTTTTGGGGGGGAATATCACATATGTCCAATTTATAGAGAAACAACAATTATAAGTCCTTGAAGAGAAGTTTGCAGAGCATAATGCACAACAACAAATAAACCCTCTTCATTGATAGTCGTTGATTACACGAGGAAGAAGAAGAAGCTTGTAAGCCCTTTGTCATTGATGTAAAAGGGTGAGAGAAGATTATTGGCGAGCAAGATGTGATGGCCTAAGCAAAGGAAATAAAGCCATTGGTGGCTCCTACAAAGAGATGTGTGGAAGAATCATGAGGATTGGCCATCAATGTAGAGAATTGAAGAGGTGTTGCCATCAATGCCAAAGGGGGAGATTGTTGAACAATTGGCATTTTCTTTTGGCTAGTGGAAATAAGTGTGTTGAAATTGATGTCAATAGTCATGCTAGGAGATCAAGTTGGGTAGTTAGAATTTCCTGACAGTAAGAAAGTGTGTTAGAATTGATGTCAACGAGACTAGCATAGATGTATGTGCTAGGATTGATGTTCACTAGGATAGTTGTGATGGCAGAAGATGCTAGCATTGATATGCTTGATGTGTCAAGCTCAAGGGGAGTTCCATGATTGTTGTAGTCTCTGGTAGAGAATCACCATATTAGCAGGCCTATTGGAAAAGCCATAAAAAGATGACTATGGTGGTTGGGATTCCCATTCTTTAGAAGATATTATGCATCAATAGATCAACACAGATACTCTTGCAGATAGCATGGTTGGTTAGTGCACGGAAAAATATTTCCAATAGTATGTAGAAGTCCATAAATGGATCTCGGGATCAAAATTTATTAATAGCCAAGGTAAGGATCTTGAAGTCCTTAGAAGCAGGTCGAATTTTGGAAGTAGGGAAGGAGGTTGAATTTTGGAACTAGAGAAGCAGACCAAATTTCAAAAGTCGAATTTTAGAACTAGGAAGCAAGCTAGAATTCAGAACTTTGAAACTTTGGAGGGTTGGAGGCTCAGCATGTCGGAAGGTTAGAATATTGGAATTAGGGAAGAATTTTGAATTTTGAACCCCTCAAAACTTCAGACCTCAGAAGGTCAAAATATAGGAACCCCTTGGAACTTCAGCACTTCTGAATTTCGGAAGTCGAGGTCTCAGGACCTCGGAAGGACAGAATATCAGATCCCCTTGAAAATTTATAATTTTGGAATTTCGTAAGTTCTTATTAATGAATCCTTTTCAAAAGCGCCAAGGGTTGCCGGGATTACAATGGATTTCATTTGTGAAACCAAGGATCGAGGGAGCCTTTCTCTCTGCTTGGACATGACACATGGTAGTAGGTGATTGGCCCTCAAGGGCTGATGATGACAGATGACATCAACAAGACGTGGTTTTACGGAGGATACATGGCAGTAAATCTCAATAGTATTGGGTGACCCAATGGGGAAAATACTGGTGACACGTGTCACCACTATGGAGACACCACGTGGGGTTGATGACAAGAGCATGATATTACCTTGGAATTATATCAGAGATCAGAGTTATCATAACTCTGTAATTTATTTTTGAAAAAGTTTTGATTCAGGGAGCTCTAATGTTGATTGGAACTTGGTCATGGAATCCCAAATAACCAAGTGCGTAGAGAATGGATTAGCACATAAGTGTTATGAAGACGCCACGTGGGTATATCGGAGGATGGAGATTTCTTAACCCCTCTGTAATTGAATTTTGAGAAAGTCTCAATACCAGGATCTTTGATGTTGATTGGAATTTGGTCATGGAGACCTAAATAACCAAGGGTGTAAAGCAAGGCTTAGCACCTAAGTGCTATGGAGACGCCACGTGAGCATATCAGAGGTCAGGATTCCATAATGTAATCAATTTTTGAGAAATGTCTGATACATGGAGCTTTGATGTTGATTGGCACTTGTTCATGGAACCCAAAGAACCAAGGGCATATTGTGTAGAAATTCTCACTGTAGATCAACAGATTATGCAATATACTAAAGCAAAATACAAGATCTACTGCTACAACAAACTTACGCAAGCTTAATCAAATTTGAGAAAGATCAAATAGAACACATATAACTGAGAATGAGAAAGCAATCACACATGAACATAGAAGAATACTCTGGGGAAAGCCTCAGCTAAAAACCTTAATCTTTGTATTATCATACAAGTGGAAATATGTTTAGATTACACAAAGCATCAGCCCACAAGCTATCCTGCTCTCAGTACAATCCAAAAATACAGCTCACAGACTGAATAGACACAAGATATGCCTTCCCTCAGCCCTCTAAGCCTCCTATTTCCTTGCGTAGTTTTCCTTGGGGTCCGATGTTGCCACCTGTGTAATTGGCCTCATCAGCACACTCATCAAACCCAAAAG